>QEAN01000489.1:0-13312 GCA_006535955.1 Synchytrium endobioticum | reverse complement strand
CCTGGACCACCCATGCCTCCTGGTTGAGCCCAAAATCATGTCGCAATGAGCTGTGTCGAATACCGCAGCGACAAGGGCTTCATCATGACCCTTACGGTCATCCGGATTGGTTCCAGAGTATGGGTGATGGTTTGAGTATGGGGCAATCTGTGAGATACCTGCTCTTGCGTTGTTAATACAACGGTTATCAACACATCATAGTATGCAAAATATATTTTACCTGCTCTGGCGTTGTTAATACAACAGTTATCAATACATCACAGTATGCAAGAGTTTGAAGAATGTTTTGACACAAACCCCTAACTCCGCCCTTTATAACATGCAGGTAATATAAAATATTGGTATTAAATGAAAAATGCATTCAGAGGGAAGCGTTTTGGTAAGCTGCAAACGCGACCAATGTCAGTTTCGTGACATTTTTGGAGAATCTGCCTTGGCAAGATTCCGGTATCACCACTTCAATGCTGTCGGTATTGATTCAGAAGGTAGCGGCGGACATAGACACCGTATTTAGCAACCAGATTATTGGAATGCTGCCACTACTGAAGGGTAGGGGCAGGGGTAGGGTACAGGTGTTCTATGAAATATGATATAAAAAATGAAAAAAATTTAAAATATGGAAAATAGGTTGCTATCAGGCCCTTACTGCTGATCCATTGTTCCGCGCTCGATGGTGCCTTGCACACGCTCCTCACACGTGCGACTTTCTTGTCTCGCCTAGCTTGGTGCTGCACGAACTATGCGATTAAATCAATGACAACAAATGGACCGAGAAGCTCTACATGCAAACACGGATTATATTATAAAGCAATTTTAGGCAGATGATGACGAAGTTAGTTCCGCTAGCATCTCCGATATACTATCCGAGATGCAGGCCTTGATTTCATCTGCCTGTTTGGTTTCCTCTTGGACGGGAACGACACAATTCTTCCAATCTACTCGATTTTTGAGATTCAATGAATGTGCCAGAACCGCCCTAATATCGTGCGCACGTTGGTGAGCAAACTGATCCTTTTCATAAATAACCTCCGATAATTCCAAACTCACCTTCCAAGCTGTAAATTAAATCGGTCATTACGGTGCAGCCTAGATCCTTGTAGGGTGGCTCGTTCTTGAGCTTGTGCCCATTTGGCCATGGTTGTCTTGTCAGGGGCAAAAATCAGGGTCTCGCCATCCAGATCTACGTGTAAATATGGAGTGGAGACATCTTGTGGTATGTCAGGCACGGGACGTAAACCAGCATTCTCTGAATCCACATTGAATGCCTTCCTCAGATTAGTTGTCAAGGCGCTCGGTACGGCTACAGCCTGAATTTTGTTGCGTTATATGTGAGTGTTGTCTTTTCTTCGTCCGATTCTTCCACGCCAACTTTGTACATGCATGGCTACCTACTTGTATGTGCATGTGTTGCAATCGGCCAGATTCCCCAGGATATATTTCAAAGAATACAAGCAGATCCCCTTTTTCCTTGTATATGCTCCTCAAGGCCGTCTTGAATCTTCCTACTTCAGCCATCGCTTTATCCGCGTCTTGTCGTTCATCACCGGACAGGTGCCGTATACCACTACTACTTGGATAGTGCCCAATGGGGAGCAGTATTAAATGTCCGCCATTTTCCACGAGTGCGCCTTTGGGTAGTGTGATGTAGGCATCGTCGCCGATATGTACGATTAAATGTTTTTCCAAATTTGGATTTGACAAACAAAACCAACATAGATCCGCTGAACGATTGTTGTTATTATCAATTTAAAGCGTAAAGTGATATGTGCTAAGAGCTTGCCTGATCTAGAATCGACTTGTTTACGCAGAGCTTGGCGAGCTGTAGCGTCCTCATCTGTACATTCATGAGTCTTGTGCGAGTTCTTTGCGCCACAAGTACGGCAAAAGTAGGTTCTTTGTTGTTGTGGCGCACCGTCCCAACCTTCCCATCCATCTATAAATTCACCGTCAAGAGTGGGTCGCAATGAGATACGCTAGTGCAACACACCTTTCGTCTTGTCTGCTGACTGCTGCCGCCCTTGTCCACCCTCATAAAAGTAGCTGGATGGGACCTAGTCATTAGAGCGTTAGGGTGTCTGCGTGGCTAGTAATAAATAATGACAACAATGGATTACCTCAGCCGAGGAGTCTTGTGGAGGTCTCTTTCTAGTTTCGGCTGAATACGGACATGATGTAGTATTCGGTGGGGCGGGTTGTTTGGTATCATTTTTAGATATTGGTATCAGATTCATGGCATAAAACCACTAGTTAAGAGAACAAGGGTGAATGCGATATATTGACGTGTCCCAAGTAACAGGACCCACCCTACCCTGTCTTTGGCGGTGTTACCAAACGCACCAAGGGATAAAAAGCGAGCCACGTGATTCGCAGACGGATTCGAGTAAGGTTCTCTCTCGTAGAATGTGGAAGGATGACATGCAAAATGGTATTTGGGTTGAAAGGCTGCGGCTATCCGAGACATGGCTCGGGATCCTGGTGAGGGGTTACCTTTGTATGACTCGGTGGTTACTTTTTCAGGGTAGTCGTAAGTTATTAGGATATCTACACCGGAAGTGGGAGCGGTCGCGGTCATATTGTCAATTTCTTCCTGTGTTGCAGTTCCAAAGACAGAGGCGATTTTTAGGCCCTCGGCCGTAGTCGTTATCCCGGCCCTTTCTATTGAGATTGAGAAAGTAGGTTGGTGGTGGTGATGATGATGTCATAGGTACTGCATACCAAGGGCAAACAGGTTGCAGCACACTTCGCCAGTTGATTCGATGGCTTCCTTCACCTTGTCAGGAAATGGAAGACGGGCTTCCATGATGTATGTAGGACATGGCACTAGCATTAGGAAGGCTTATGAGCATATTTGTTCAGAAATGATAAACCGTGGCAGGCAGACGGATACATGCACGAGATGTTGTTTGCGAGCAGCTGTTTGGCATGATCGGATGAGAGAGAATATTCATGGAAAAAGTCACCGGCTACGAGCAACATAGTGAAGGGGCCATTTTTGGCATTGATTGCGGAGACCTTTTTGATGAATTGATTAATGTCACCATTGACGGGGCCAACGACCAATCTATGTTGAATACGGAGTGGATGCGGAGTGGTGGTGCGTTTAAGGCGGCGAATGCGTACATTCTAACGGCCCCAGACATGATGCTTGCTACTGCTACTTCTTATTCATTATGAAATTTGATACTTTTGCATTGTGCAGCGTTAATCGCTTTCATATCATCATGGACTCTGCAATAATATATTGGGGTGTGACTTTGATGAACATGAAACATATGTTAAAATGGTAGGTACACTTGTATACTTGCACAGGTCAACTAGTTTCATATGAGTCATGTACTGAGTACACTTAAAAGCAAACAAAGAACAAGCTGTACGATCTAGTCATGCTGTAGAGGAAAGGACTATCTCTTAGACTGATAGCTCAACTTACGCGCCACTAAATGGCCTCTCCTGTGCATATAATTACTTCGTCCTGTCATTGCATACAACATGATCACTCATATACATCATGTTGTGCTATGTGTTGTAGTCGGGTTGATGTGGACGATCGTAAGTAGATATGTAGCTATCGCTGGATGAGCACGCTGTATTGATGGATGGATGCGATGTGTTTTCTTGTTGTGTCGAAAATCATACAATCGAAGACTACGTGCCACACTTCATCGCCACACACATGTCACGTGAGTGTGAGTGTCGGGGTCTCTCTCACTCTGAGCCTGCACGAGCTTCAGAAGGAACAACAAGAACAGATAGAGCAATCTAGTCGTCTGTCTACGCCAATCATCTACCAAGCATGCCATCGTCTAGTAATGATCTAGGTATGGCCCCGCTAACATATCTACAGCGAGCATCTCCGATGACAAGACAATTTCAACCTCAACCTCATACTCGCATAACGTGATATAGTCTCGCCACAATTGCATCCAAATTATGTATTATATTAGAACTTAGTCCATACGATGCTTACAAATACTCGCTAAAGGTATGTGACGGTTGCGAAGCGCGTCCACTCCATGCATCGTGCTTACGGCGTCACAACCCCCGCTCTACGGCATCGAGACGTCCAATCTCGAGAGCTCAAATCCATCTGCTGCTGCTTGTGCAAGAAAAACAGAAATCAACTCTATGGATGTTATCTGGGTGCTAATATTGGATTAGAATGTCCAAACAGGGGTCCCAGCTGAGCGTGATTGACAACAACCCATTGTCAGACTCTGCGTCCACATAGCGCCGTCGTCCGCTGGCCGAACACTCTATACCACATTATTCGTCATACCCGCACGATCTCTGCATGCCTCCCGACACCACATATCCCTAACATACCAGCCCCCGTCCACCACCCATGTGTCATTCAGCATCATCTGCCAGACCCCGACCTGCAAAGACACGCATAATACCACCCTCGCCTCCTGCGTCACCGCGCAGTTCACCGCACCCAGCGCAATTCGACTTTTCATCCACCAGCGCATGTTTGCGGATTGACGGTCATCTCATCACGCCATGCACCAGACCTTCCGCCGTCAAACAGCTGCTACCCTGTCGCAAAATGGACAAACGAGCCGTATATTCCACAATCGACGAAATGAGACGCTTGACCGCCACCTGGCTTTCCAGCCCTCCACGAGCAGAAGCGGTAGCACAGGAATCAACACCCCCACCATCTCCACCCCGCGAGAAAATAATATACCCAACGCTCCACAGATACGCGCGCCCACACCCCAACAAGGTCCAGACGCATCGCACACACACAGACGCATGCAGGCTTGAGACCATCATCCTGCGTCGCGTAAGAGGTGCCCTTGATTCGCAAAGCTGCACGAGCGAGCATGTGCGCTTGCTTGAGGCCATGCCTCATGTGTCTGTTGAAAAGATCCGCGCGTGGTTTGGCCCAGGCATGGTAGACGTACGGGATGTGCGAGACCTGGTTTTGACCGCTGTGGACTCCCAGACCGTAGCCAATTTAGTACATCCCGGGGTAGGCCGAGCAAGAGTCGAAAGACTCGCTAGGCGATGTGAAAAGCCGCGAAAAATTGGCCTACGTAAGTGGAATAATTTTCATGATGATGTTTGGTTGCTAACAGCACGATGGTCAAATAGGGGCCGCTGTGGGTCAGCACAAAGAGATGCCAACGAGAGTTGCTGCGACGCCCGTGGAAGTGCTCCGAGTTTTGAATACAGTGGACCCGAAACCCGTTGATCTTGGGGTTGGGAAGCTCGCGGCGGAGCGGGTTGTGCGTGACATTAACAAGAGCGCGAGGAGGAAGGTGTTTAGCAATCCGATAATTATCATGACGGGTACCCGTTCCATGTCGAGGGCGAGTGTTAGTACGGCGATACGTAAGTATACCGTGAGAACGCAGCCTAGCGTTATGTTAAAAACTAGGAGAATGGGGAGAAGAGCGCTCTCCTGATTTGTTTGCCCTGCTGTATTTAGATTGAGTACACGTGTTTGCCTTGTATTACTACAAGTATAGGACACCGAGTCGTGTCGAGACAGCCTCGATTCCATCAACATGCAGAATGTCACGTCGTGTTAATAAGATTACTTGGTATTTGTCTGAGACATCATTGATGGATGAGATGTTTGGACGCCCAAGTGCTGCACTGAAGCAAAAATGGGCTCCACAAAAGACAACAGCGGCTCTGGCCTGAATTTGAAGATCCAGCTGAGGTGAGGGCTCACACGATCCACTGGATGCACACACATGACATGGCGGCTGTCGCCCACAAATGACACGAGCGACAATAGTGGGGGAGCTGAGCTTCTATTCGGCAATCAGAAGAACATAGCCGTATCAATGCCATGTTCATCGGCATGTGACCCCCCGACCGTGAAGGATCTACTGGTGTATCTGAAGCTCCATCATCTCAAGGAAAGACCCGAGCTCTTTGTGCAAGGAGATACAGTGTAAGGCCATGGTGGTGATTTGGCAAGGACGTGGATACTCATATGCATGACCACACACGATAGTCGACCGGGTATCCTCGTGCTGATCAACGGGGCAGATTGGGAGCTGGAGGGGGAACTAGACTATGTGCTGAAAAATGAAGACGAAGTGGTTTTCATATCGACGCTTCATGGCGGATAAAGAAAGAGCATGCGTTCATGTAGATTGGACGTTCGGCCCATGTTATCTATACGTTGGGACTAGTACGTTTGGACCAGGACTCGAAACAAGATTGTAATCCCTGCCCATCCATGGAGGGTGTTGAATGCGCATGTGCACGGACGTGTTCCTGCATGTATGAGCACTCGTTTAATGAGTGTTGTACGCATGCCATATTCCATGTCGCGATGTTCCATCTGAGCGTACGGTCGCCAACCAGCGCACAACAAGGCATGGAACACACTACAATGACCCACTCTCTCCACATAGCATCATAACAGACAGTCACGACGTTTTCCCTTTACAAGTCCCTCGTTGCGGACATTTCAAGCTGCTCCATGCTCAAGTCCGCAGCAAGCTGGGTCGGAGGAGGTGGAGCTAAACTCCAAGCAAAGACCGCTACCACATCGTCCCAAGCTGCCTCAACACTCACCAACACTGCCCCACTATCATCATCTACATCCACAGCTGTAGCACAACCCTCATCATCAAGCTCACCCCCAACCTCTTCATCCCCAACATCCACTGAACCAAAACCACTTCTAGACAACGGTGCCATCTCGTATCCAGTAGATACAAGTGTCCCGAACAAGGGTCGCGTCTGGGTCAAGGTCGTGGAAGCCAGGGGATTGCTCGTACATCACCCAGACTCACGACCATATTGTGTAGTAGAATTTGAAAAGAACGAGTTTGTAACCAGGGAACCACTATCTACTGCCCCTCGTGTACCCGCCAATGGCAGTTCATCAGTACAAGAGCTGCCACTACTGGGTCATCCTCAAGTGCGTCCTGTCTCAAGTGACGATTCCCTGAAAATACATCTAGCTACTCCACCACCAGAGGCACGTAATGGTAGACACCCTGCTGTTGAGGCGGCAAGGCGAGACATTCTTATAGACCCACTGTGGAGCCACGAAGCCACATTGTGCGTAGCATCTTTGGCATCTTCTCCCTACTACGACACCACATCACTAAACAGCCTCATACTTTAGCGATGTTGCTCGTCCAGATGAGGAACTCACAATAACCATATGGGACCGTGGCGGAGCGACACCCGCGGAGGGCGAACAGTTTCTGGGTCAACTGAAGATATGCCCTCCTAGGCTCAGTGGGAAGTTGATTGATGATTGGTTTAGGATCACCCCAAGGCAATGGAAGGAGAACGTGAGAGGTGACATACGAATACAGCTCATGTACAGAACTGTACCCGTAGGTCATGGCTGACCAGTGCTTCCCTTTGTCCTTTTTAGTCCAGATAGTATCTCATACATTTACCGCCGTTTGTATAGATCAAGCCATTGACGGCGGATGATTTTGAGCTGCTCAAGGTTGTAGGCAAAGGTAGTTTTGGAAAAGTTTTACAGGTCCGCAAAAAGGATACACAACGTATTTATGCTATGAAGGTCCTGGTGAAAAAGGACATTATAGAACGACGTGAAATAGCGCACACTCTATCAGAGAGGAATGTACTCATCCGGGCCAGCTCGCCATTTCTAGTTGGGCTCAAATTTTCCTTTCAAACACCAGAAAAGTTGTATCTTGTTTTAGATTACATGAACGGAGGTGAATTATTCTACCATCTTCAAAAGGAAACTGCATTCTCAGAAGAGAGAGCCAAGTTTTACACAGCCGAGCTGACTTCCGCTCTACAGCATTTGCACAAGTATAATATTGTCTACAGAGATCTGAAACCGGAGGTGTGTGTTGATATTAGGCAGAATATTTCCCTCGCTGTGTCGCCATGATGTAAAGTAACGACGGTAATCATTCTCTACGTAGAACATCTTGCTCGATTCGAACGGACACATAGCTCTCACAGATTTTGGACTGTGTAAGGAAAATTTATCATTTAATGATACCACCAACACTTTCTGTGGCACTGCAGAGTACGTTTCCGTCTTTGCCTGTTTCCATCACCTCCTTTATCCAAACGGCTTGAAAGTTTAGGTACTTGGCTCCTGAGGTTCTTACAGGGCAGGGATACGGAAAGGCTGTTGATTGGTGGTCGCTGGGCATTTTGTTTTATGGTATACTTCCTATGTCATTTCCGCAAGACGACGACTCCCTTACCGCCTGAACCCAAAATCTAGAAATGACAACTGGTTTGCCACCATTCTATTCCGAAAACACCAATCTCATGTATAAAAAGATTCTGCAGTGCCATTTATTGTTTCCCCCTGGCTTTTCTGACCGCGCACAATTGTTTGTTCGAGGGGTGAGCATATTCGCATGTTGATTTGATCGGGATGCCGTACTAAATATTCATGACACAGCTACTAGTACGAGACCCACGACGACGACTAGGGGGAGGTCCGGCTGACGCGGCGGAAGTCATGCGGCATGTCTTTTTTGCGGACATCCAGTGGGAAAAGATGCTGCGAAAACAGATACGACCGCCATTCAAGCCCAAGGTTGCGTCTGAAGTCGACACGTCCAACTTCGACCCCGTGTTTACGGATGCGCTGCCAGTCGACTCGATGCCCAGCAGCGCCAGTGCGCCCCTGTCGAACACGCAACAGGACCACTTCCGCGGCTTCACATATACAGACCACTCCTCGCCGTATTTGAGTGCATCCGGCAGCGACTATGGATCGTTCAAGCCGGAGATCAGGCTGCAAGGCGATCCGCTCGACGACTTTGAGTGATGCGTATGAGGTTATGCATCGTGAGGACCGTTTTTTATTTGACGAGAATGGCAGAGATTCAGAGGACGGTGTGACATTCTTTCGAATGTTTATAGTGTGTAGCTCCTTCAACCGGGTGTCGTTCGGTATGCAATCATCATCATGTTGTCTTCAATCCAATAATTGTCAAGAAACATGTGTATACTGCATTCTCACTTGTATTCGTTGTGTTATTTGGTCTGTTTAGTCTCATTTTGTATTTATAATATCTTGTTCGTTTGCAGCTACTCATTTGGAATCTTTCATGAGGGCTGTCGATGGATTAGAAATAGAAATGCTATCCAGGGAAATACTACATCTTCTTGCACTTCGCCACCGCAGTGTTTCAAACATACGCGAGTACTGTTGGTAGACGTGTGTTGTTCTAATTCTGTATTACATAATCCGACGGGCCAATTAGGGGTATATAAATATTGCACGCGACAACTGCTTCATCGTATGCTCACACATATGACGAATAGAAACCTCAAAGGTACTTGTGAACCGATTTGTGAAAAGTAAACTCTAGTAAAAAGCTGTCCATGTTTTATGCAATATCTAAATGGGGATGTGTATACATCTAGGTAGGTAAATCATATGCAAAAAAACCAACTACTTATACTTTCTACAATACTGATCAACAACAAGGTCCTCGGCACACAATGCTGTATAAAGACGGACACGGCGCCACTGCTAGCCCAAACTCGGACAAGCTATTGAAGATGTTGCTGTGGCGGTGCCTGTATATGCAGACCCTTTTCCACGAAATCGTTCATCCTGCGTAGTGAGCTGTACGGGGAGGCAGATGGTGACGATGACATGGAGTGAGTATCGTTGATGGAGCCATCTATCGAAAACACAGCAGGTCGGTATTCTGACAAGAACAAACTATTCAAAATCGTACTTGACTCACTTGAGTAGGTGGGAGACGACAACAGTTCAGACGTTATCTCAAATCGGCTCCTCTTCTCTGACGGAGCAAGCGCATGCGATGGTGAGGCTTGGTGGTGTGTCGCGTCATAATCAGGAAGTTCCTGAACGGCAAATCGCGATTTCCGTTCAGCAGGAGGGGTTTGCGGTGCTAAAGTCAGTTGCGGCGTGACAGAAAGTGTTACCAAGATGTCAGCGCGGCCATTTGTCGACATTAAAAATGCAGACCTGATAATCCCATGTTCTCTGGGGAATTTACAGCCGCCAGTTGTGATGATGCATCCGATGGTCTACCGTCATCTGAGCTGACTTCTGACACACTAAACCTCCCCTTCTTGATTTCCACGACATGATTATGGTGGTTGCTACATATGCTGGAGGACGCTATGTCAGATAGTGGCGTCATTCCAGGTGATATGGAGTATGTCGTCGAAGGTGATGATGATTCACATGTATCAATAACAAATCGAGACCTGAGGGGGAAGGAAGGAGGTGAGTCGTTGATTTTCCTACTTCGACTAGGATCACGGCTTACTTTTTAACGGGCGCCGCCCCTGTGGATACAGCTGTAGGTGCAGCTCCTGATGATGAACTTATGCTATCGATTGTCATTGCAGCGCCACTACTACGTGCACAATTACTAGTATTAGTTGCTATCTTTTTCAAGGCCGGTAATGTAATATCGGGTCTTGATGATACAGTAGAGTTTTGTGAAGATCCAGAGCTGAAAGTGGCATGGTTTTCATGTATCTTCTCGGCGTCATCATCGGTGAAATCCCATACTATTCCTCTATGATCAAATTTAGGTGGCTGAGGTGGTCTAGAATTGTGAGGGCGTTGAGATATTGGCGGTAGACTCTGTAACAGTGTTGTTGCTAGGTAGTTTGGCTTTTTTGCATTGTTTTTGAAAAAGGAATGCTGTAACAGTTTTTCGGGTGTTGGTCGTTTGGTTGGATCCTTTTGTAGACAGGAATCAATCATCTCTTTGAAGGTTTTGGTATACTTATGCTTGGCACTATGTATATCTAGCGTCGGTGGATCCTGTTGTAGAGTCAACATTAATACTTTTAACGGTGGGTATTTGGCAAATGGCGCATGGCCATTCGCTAATTCTAATGCTGTAATGCCAAAACTCCATATATCGGCCTTGTAATCATAACCATTTTGCTCCATCACTTCCGGTGCCATCCAACATGGAGTGCCTACAAAGGTTTTCCGCACACCTTTACGTTCACCAGTATCTGACAGGGAGATTGATACTCCAAAGTCAGCCAGCTGTACAATCCCGTCACCAGACATGAGTAGATTTCCTGCTTTAACATCTCGATGTATAAGTTTGTTGGCATGAAGGTATTCTAGTCCTAATAAGGCATGTTTCAGGATGGTGGCGATGGCAGCTTCGTCCATTCCATCCGGATATGCTGTCTTCATGATGTCGAGACAGGATCCAGCTGATAGGAATGGAGTGACTATATAAAGTTTACTATCATGGACAAAGGATCCGTATACTCGTAATAGATTGGAGTGTTTGCATAGGCTCATGATCTGGATTTCTTTCTATGATGTGCCAGGTCAGAGTAAGCGAGTTATGACGGAACCGATATGAATATAGTCAAGCACTTTGTACGCCTTCAAATGAGTAAAATGCTGCACACTACTACGGACGTACCCTTAGCTCCTCTATCTGATTTCGCTCAAATTGGTCCAATTCGATGAGTTTGATGGCAACATGACGTTGGAGCGGTTTATACGTGGCCTGGTACACTACAGCCGACGATCCGTATCCTATGCAGTGAACGTCTTCTAGTCAATATCTGCTTGAGGGGCATTGCTCTCATGTCTCTACACACCCACTCCCCCCACTCACTAACAGATCAGGCTCACCGATTGGAGGGCCCAATTCATAATCAGCATAGTTCATACTGATGTGGAGATCGGCTTCATCGGGTTGATGAGTGTTGTTGACACTTGCGGTTCTCTTTAGCAGGGACATGATGATCCGGGATTGCGAAATGTTGCTCGTTACGGCAAGACTTTCTTCGGGGCACGGCCAACCTGCGGGATCAAGTGTGCTATTGACTGGACGCTGTTTCCAGACGTGGGTGCATACTTCCTCATTCGACAGTGTCGGACTTAGGCTCGCCGCACGGAACGGAAGGGAAGTTGTGCGGAGACGGACGGCCGCCTGCGATGGACACCATCAGAGGCATTCCATCTGAGGGCCAGCACCAGCGCCACGTGCTTTATTACATGCGTGATTGCTTCCCGTATCCATCCGCCGACAGGCTGACTATTGACCAAGTTATATGGTTGAGACCTTTCGTTGGGCTTTCCATTAGCTATAGATTGCTATACCTTACGTTTTATACGTAGTTGTTGTCCATGACATGCCACGTGCCTCCGGATGTGCAAATATAAAAGTACAACTTGTCGCCCATTACATCCAACCATCCCTTCACCCGAAAGACCACTTTTTTTTATTCTGGTATCACCACTCCAATGCTGTCGGTATTGATTCAGAAGGTAGCGGCGGACATAGCCACGGTATTTAGCAACCAGATTATTGGAATGCTACCACTACTGAAGGAGCGGGTAGTGGAGGTGGTTGGAGAGGAGGGACGGCTCACTATAGAATATATAGAAAGCTGGGTGGACTCATCCCATACCCTCCACAGGTACAAGTGTTTTATGAAGTAAATATGTTGCTACCAGCCCCCTACCGCTGGTCCATTGTCACGCACACGTCTTTTGGAGACGGAAATGTTACCATGAGCGAGGAGTGTTTATTTGATTTACTCTTTAACATTCCGTGAAAGACTCGCTAGGCGGTGTGAAACCCCGCGAAAAAGTGACTTACGTAAGTGGAATCAATTCCATGATGCACGTTCCAAGATGCTGTTTGGTTGCTAACAGTACGATGGACAATGGGGGTTGATGGACGCCATCCCTGCTCACTCGATACTCGTTCTCTTCCGACGATATTATGCATTGTTTTGATCCTCTCAACTACAGGGGATTTAACAGCTGAAGCATAGCAAGGACCTGTCTTCACTGACGGTCTGCTCAGGAATTGCGGGCATAATCCTTGATTGAGCCAACCAGTTTGGAGCTTGTCTGTCGCACAGAACTGGCGCATCTGTGTATTTCAATCGCCCGAAAGCTGAGGGCCATTAGGAAGTGCACAAAAGTGTATGAAATGCACAAGCGGTAATTCATTGAGGCGCTCACGTCCATCTCCCACAATGTGTGTCCCATCGGCCCCTATTTGACCATCGTGCTGTTAGCAACCAAACATCATCATGAAAATAATTCCACTTACGTAGGCCACTTTTTCGCGGCTTTTCACACCGCCTAACGAGTCTTTCGTCTCTTGCTCGGGCCACCCCGGGATGTACCACCTTCATCCGCCTTGCGCTTCATGGGGGCATTTTTGTTTTTGGAAGGCGGCTTCAGGTAGGCTTGCCGTTCATCATGTTCGAGGTACCCCCTGACAATATTGACCATATTGTCAGCTGCCATCGCATCTCTGTGCTACCACTTGTTGCAGCGACGGCAATACAAGCGGCGCATAGCTGGCATCTCCACAAACTCCGTGCAACAGGGGCACTTCTT
>QEAN01000488.1:0-13314 GCA_006535955.1 Synchytrium endobioticum | reverse complement strand
CTGACAGTCCTCGAAGCCCTCGTCGGGTGAAGGTGTTTGGTGTATTCCTTGGGTAGGCAGGAAGCATGTCTATTGATTTTCTCATGTACACCCTCGCCATGTATTTTATGCTTGAACTGGAGTCCTGGTAAATAATAAGCGAAACGCAGTTGATGATGATGAATGTTGGAGCGTCTGGTGGAGAAACAGATGTCGTCACGTGCGACACATACAGCGGCCTGAGGTGCTGGATCCTCCATATGCGTGAATATATTGGACTGCTGCAGAAAGCAAAACGACTCTATCCAAGGGGCAATACGAGACGCCTTCTTCGCCGCTCGACCGTTCTGCAGACGTAACTAAACTTTGCCCAACTGGCGTTAACATTTCCAATTTATTGATGTGAGGCCAAATATACATAATGGTTACTTGTATACTATGTTCAAATACATATGCAAGGCCAGTAGGCCACCTGACTACTAGACAAGACCAGCTTAACTGATCGGTATTTGCTTCTTGGTTTCTTGTGGTGCTTTTTTCTTGTTCAAGGCAATGCGCAATACACCATTCTCGACATTTCCTTGTGCATTCTCCAAGTCGGCATCAGCTGGCAGTTGGATGGATCGAGAGAAGCGTCCACAGGATCGTTCAACGACATGGCGGCGCGAGCCTTGTTCTTCACGGTCATCTCGTCTGTTGTGGCATAGGCGGTTCGCAAATGAATCAATGCAGTAAAAGTGGGAATCCAAACACCAGCTTACCGTTCGCCCTCGATAGTCAGGACGTCTTCCTTCAAATGGACTTGCACATCCTCCTTTTTCATCCCCGGCAAGTCAGCTTTGATGATGTATTGCTATTATTGAAGTGGCATTCAGCATCTGGAGAGTCTTACATGTTCTACTGTCTGGAGCACAACAAACGTAGTGTTGCATACCTTTTTGGTTTCCTCGACATCGATACGTGGGGCTCTAAAGCCTCGCAGTCCACGTGAAGTATCGTTTGATTGGGGACCGACTGCACTTGACGCTCCCTCCTTAGAGGCAGCTCCTTCTTGCCCAGCTTGATGGCGTCGTTGCGCGTCCAATGCGAGTAATAATTCCAGTGGTGATAGTGCAGAGAGTGGGTCGTCGAATGACTCTCGTAGGAGGAATGCCTATTGGTAATATTTACAGATTGGCGTTCTGCTCGGTTGAATGGTGTATTCACTAGCATATATATAACGAAGCCCAATGGCACATACCATTGTTATTTCCGAGTGTTATGTGAGGCTTCGAGTTATAGCTTGGTTGACGTATCGTTAGCGTATCTGCTGATGGTAGTTTGATTGATCGCAGGAAGATGTCCTTTTATATGTCTCGGCTGTGGCGGTGATGCATCGCGACTTTTCTAGAAAATGACAGAAATCTTCCCGGGGAACTTCATGGAAGGACACAAGCAAGCCAGATATGGCGGGGGCGGATGAGTCTTGTCCATCTGTCCGTTTACGTTTTGTCTGGGCTTGTTGTGGACTAGGCGAATTAGCTTCGAGGCTCGTTCGAGTTAAACGATATATATCGAGATTAATTATGACTACAATTTCTAGATATACATCAAATTAGTATTAATCGAACTAAACATCAATCACTAATTATTGCAGCTCACCCTAAGTCGCGGGAAAAGACGGTTGGTTGCCATTGGAAAAATAATGCATGGAGTACTTACTGTATGTGTGGAACCCACACGACGCAAAGCTCTTCAGCTTGCAGATAATAAGACAACCTTTCACAATTGATGCATGTTAGACATCCTTCGCCTTCCAGTCGGGAGGAGCTACATACCTGACTACCATTCATCAGGAGGAACGACAGTCCAAGCAGCATGCAACCATGGAGGAAGCATGGCTGTGGATGATTACAAACTATAGCACCAGTGGATATCGGCACATCTACGAGCTGGTTGTTTACGCGCAAACGGAGGAAAGCGCTTGATGGAGCAACCTCTACAGTTGCTTGGTCGCCCGTAATCCTAATTTCCATATGAATGGCAATTCTACTTTCAAGTTGGACAATCACCACATCTGAACCGGCATGCTGAATTCGAGCTTGATTCGGTAGGAAGGTAATTGGATAGGTGGTACCACTACCCCTACCCCTAAGACTCTGCATACTGCTGGAGAGAACCACGACCTCCACAGCTGATCACGAGTATGACAAAATCTACTGGCCTCTTCAGTATTATCAGCGCCAGGGGTCTTGTGAGTCTGATACATTACACTCCTTTGCTTAAACATGTGGGATTTGTTTCGAGCTGTGGTAGACATGCTCGCTCGCTCCTGGGCACTGGTGTTGATGTCGATTATGTCATTTTTGATTTCTAACAGAGCTGTGGTGTTGATGTACATAAATTGAGCACCGAGGGAACTAGTGGGCAAGGGAGAGAAGGAGGCGGCTTTGACATTCCAAGGAGGTTTCTTCTAGACCTTGAATTCTCGGCGTTTCACCGATGCGGCGACTTGTTGGTAGACGCTTCGGATTTCAGAGCCCTAGTAGTAGAATCAGCAGTTGAGTAGTGATTCGCGATTAGCAAAGACGCGAATCAGCACTCACGAATTGGGCTTTCTTGGTCCATTTCAAGCGCTTATCTTCGTCCCGCAACAAGCGCAGTCCTTGCTCAATTCCATCCTCCACCAATGCGAAATCCCTCCATGCCTTATACAGTAGATGTGTCACCTGGCTGTGGGATCGTTTCGACAGAATGCGGTATTGCACGGGCGATTCTGTGTCGTCGGCATGGAGATGCACCCATATCTCCTTCGCCTTGGCTCTGGCGAAGGCCCAACACCGGGTACCTCTTCATTCTCGGACACAATGTGGTCTCGATTACTGATGGCTTGTAGCAGGAATAGGTGAAGGCCCAGGAGCCTGTTGAGCTTGAGGCTATAAAAAGTCAAAGTAAATAACAAATGACATGAAACCCCAACAGAAGTCATGAAGAGCACTTACTCGCCGGCATCGAACACAGACACAAACAGAACAAAATGGCAGGCGGTTCGCGTCCCCCAATCGTAGCAGCACTTGGACAGGGTTGATGGTGGGACGATTGAGGCGAGGAACGGGACTTGCCCGGCGTGTCCATGCGCTAATCCCAACGCAACCAACCAGCCAGCAAACCCTTCCCGCAGAAACGCTGCACCTCACATAGTCCATCGACCGACCGACCGACCGACCGCCCACCGCCATCGCAAGTCGCATGGATCTGCTGGCCCCACAAACCACAAAGCTTGCGTCCCTCATTTCCCTACTGGAATCCTCTTCCACCGACCAACATGCCATCCTCTCGGAAGCAACTTCCCTACTGCAACACGCTACGTCCTTCCACCATGCCATGACCTCACTGTCCGCTGCTGCCCATGCTACCGT
The DNA here is from genome assembly GCA_006535955.1 of Synchytrium endobioticum. Taxonomy (NCBI): domain Eukaryota; kingdom Fungi; phylum Chytridiomycota; class Chytridiomycetes; order Synchytriales; family Synchytriaceae; genus Synchytrium; species Synchytrium endobioticum. Next base: position 9,937 of record QEAN01000488.1, on the reverse strand, counting down.
CGACGGCAAACTGGTCTATGCCTTGAAATCCATCGTAAAGGATTGCTCCTCCAAGGCCGACGCCGCTGTGAAAAGGGAAATGGAAAAGTTAACCAATGTAGTACTGGACGAAATCACTCCACTGCTATCTCCATCCGCCTTATCCCACGCTATCCACGACATACGTGCTGCTACCAGCGCCCTAAGCCCTGCCGACGAGCTGGACCTTCTCGTCCAAGTGCGTGCCAGTCCCTGTCTAACATCTTCTGCCGTCCGTCTCCTGACCCCCCCCCCCCGCCATCCTCATCATAGGACTATATACAGACATGCTTTAGACCAAGAGCCAAGGACCTGTACTCCCAAATGTTATATGCTGCATACTATTCGGCATGTAGGCACTTGGAGCAAAACATGACGACCATGATCCAGCGGCTAGACGCTGTAGCTACTAGTGCTGCTGCATCTAATGCTGGTCTAAGATCCCCAGATGCACTGCCAGATTCTCCTCTTGACCATAGCCTGCCACTTCCTCCCAGACACACTCCACCACCACCACCAACCCCTAGCAGTAGTATTAAACTACCCCCCGCTGGCCCGTTACAAACCGACTCCTCCCCCGATTATACATCAAATGAAGAACCTCGTCCAATTGCCCTTCGTAGTGGTAATCTCATGGGTGACTTGAATCGAATGTTGGCTGCTCCCCCCAAACTACCTCGTCCAAAGGACGAAGACGACTTGGGTGACAATGCTGAAGGTGCATCGCTTGAAGAACCAAGGATGGAACATTTGACCAAAGCTAGAGTACGTGGGCCTGCTAAACGATCTAGATATTCTAATGCCGGAGTGGCTGAACCTCCGGAAAGCGAGGACCCCGAGATTTCGACCGCTCCAGTAAGTCTTCAAGTAATTTCCCACTGCCCATTTTGCAATTCCGTGGTCGCGTGTCTGTCCCTATCAACCACCTTTTCGTACATGCTAGACACCAGCCGCTAGTACCCTTCCCGCTCAAACGTCTCAGCAATCAACAACTGTTCCAACATCAGTTCCAGTTCAACCCATTGTTGCTCAACCCATCGTTGCTAAACCCCCACCGGCAAGCGACAAGTCTAGTGCTTTTGGTAAAAGTTTGAAATCATTCTTTGGTGTAAACAAACACAAAACTGCAACGACATCTGTTGCACCTACGATTCCATCCAATCCTCCCCCAGCAGCAGCCCTTATACCAGATTCGTCGCAGCAGCAGCAGCCATCACCGCCACCACCTACTACTAGTATACACAAGCCGACTCTGTCGGCGTCTGGCCCCATTTACTTGGTTGCAACTTCTGCTACCACACCCACTGTGGATACAAATGTGGAGGATTCCGTCACAATGCCAGTAGCGGAAATAAAGGCCGCAGAGCCTGACTCAGATCCGGAAAGGGGGCCATTCATACCGGCTAGACCGAAGAAAGCCAAGCCCACCAATGCTATGTCGGCTATGGCTGCTGCTATGAGACAAGCTGTCAAGATTACAAATACATCATCGGGAGAGGATGGTGCTGTTGGAAATGAGGAATCACCAGCCATTGATACAGCATCTATACCTAGACGTGGCAGCACGTTTTCCATTTCTTCAGATCGAAGAAAGAGCAGTGTTTCTACTCTAGATTCCGAGAAAGCTCGACCGCTCAGTATGGGCATGGATCGTCCTGCTAGCATGGTAATGGACCGTCCCGTCAGTGGCCTAGACAGTCATAGAGCCAGTATTGCCTCAACGTTAGGCTCAGAAATGGACAATGCACGGCCTGTCCCGACTAGGCATAGCCGTGCATTGTCCTCTGCTAGTGGTTATGGTTTCGAACATATATCAGGTACTTGGCCCAATGGACTTCGTGAACAAATTCTTGAAACGCCACAACCACAGTTTTCACCACCTAAACCCTCTGTGTTCAAATTGCCTCCTGGCGCTGTATCGATTATGCCAGGTGGCAAACCCCAGGTTCATCCTCCTGCTAGGCCACCGAAACCCTCTGAACTGACAGCTGAGTTGGGTCCCCTTACGTATCCGACTGTTGAAGTGAGGGGCTCCTTCCTGCTTGTAACGGCCATTTCAATCTGATTTTCTGCTCACCCCTTCTAGGATGCCAGAATGGCTTCTCCGGTAAGGTGCCAGTAAACTTTTCCAACATCCGTATATCAGCTAATGCTAAAACGACGCATCTTTTTTATCAATAGTCTCAGGAACTACCGGTATGCTACATACCGCTTATATCGTCTGTCTTGTTTATCAACATTAAACATTAGCCTGATGAACCAGTAAAACAACACCCGCAAACCTCGCTAACGGTACGCATATAGTATTGTTCGATTTCTTACCAGAGGCAGTCAATTCTGATTTGTACCCTTGCACAGCCTGCTGCTCGCAAGGTGGCTCCTGGTGATGACAGAGCACTTGAAAAGGTATGTGTGCCCCCATGGCTGCGTTTGGTCAAATGAATGGCATAAGCACAGCATTCATAACCTCTAGATGGCCCTGGAATGGCTGAATGCAAATCTGTCCTCACAAAACATGGCACTGGACAGCATATATTCATTCAATGACGGTGGTTTGAGCTTAATTTACGCCTTGGAAGTAAGTGGCTGTTTGGAGTGAAAGCAGAATATTTACGTACGCGAAGTGAGATGGTGCTGTTGTCTTACATGTATTTCTAAAACAGAAAGTAACGGGCGAAAGTGTTGGCAGGTACAGAAAGATTACTACAATGCAAGTACAAAGGATAGACAATCTGAGTATGCTGCTGCAGTTCTTACAGAAAAAGGGCGTCGATACTCGTTATGTCAGTCCTCAAGGTATGGAATGAGAAACTTGTCATAAAGTGTTTTTTTGTTCATGAATTGGACGATGCGATTTTTTTTCACACGGAAATCAACTGCAGATCTCTTGTCAGAAGATCGAAGCAAAATACTAACGTTATATAGCGCCTTGATGAAAAAATTCCCATGACCAAGTTTGTCGGATATGCCTTTGTGGCGGAGCGCCTGAAGGTTGACCTGAAAGTGTCCTTGTGTCTTGTAAAGACCGACTTGTTTCATATATGATGTTGTACTCCTACTAGGGACTTGAATATAGTTTGAGCATGATAGTGGGTGAATACAGCGTGTGGGTTGCGCCCATGGATCTTGGAAATTGCGCGAAAATTTGGGAGTTGGTGAAATGACAAGGTTGCAGTCGATAGCCATTTCAACTTTGCGTGTGTGTTCCCTGGGCGTGTTTCCACCAAGACACATGTCTCTGTGTGACCCTGCCAGTTTCAGCAACCCAAAGTGACAAAACATCCATCGTATCCATCCATCGCAGGAAGACAAAGATGGTGAGTGCCAACACGACCATGTCCAATCGATACATTCTAGAATAACATGAATCGATTTATCGACCTCCCTGTCCTATGCAGTCGTGCATATTTATCGACATGTTGATTCAACCTGTGGTGAAATTGGATCATACAACATGGAAAAGTCTCGAGAAACATCAGCCAGCAGCTACCCAATTATCATTCATCGAATACTAGAAGCTAATGCCCGACATTCCGGTTGTGCTCGTACTAGTGTGATGCATCAATGGCAGCCTTGTCAAAAAGCCAACCGAGGGGATAGCAGAATAGTATTCGAGTAATTTAGTACGATACAATGGAGGATTAGCATGATCTATGTAGAAGAATTTTGAGGTGGAGTCATTGCTGGATTAGCAACATTTTTCATGGTTGCAACGTTGTAACACCAGTAGATGAAAATTACAACGTCAGCAACATGATTTTCACCATACCAGCATATGTGTCCCTATCCAGCACCCTGATCTCAACGTATCTGCGTCTACTAACACCTGCGTCGTTATAGGCTCCTACTCCAGAGAAATCAGGCCGACAGACAAAGAAGTCTACATTAGCTGAAGTACGTTGTCGCCTTGCTGAACCTTTCGTAATTGAATATCAGTCTAACATCTTTTTGTTACTATAGGTCGTCACCAGAGAGTTCACTATTCACCTGCACAAGGCCGTCTTTGGAAGGTGAAGATCCTTATTCAAACGAATCCAAAGTTCATGCCGCTGTGCGCCAAGTCTTGTCAAAAGACTCTTGTCGCCAGGCATTAACGTGTGGCACTTATTCTATCTGTCGGAAGCAGCATTCGAACCATGTTGATGGTATATTGACACCGTCTCACGTGAATAGAACATTCAAAAAGAGGGCTCCAACCGCAATCAAAGCCATCAGATCATTTGCTGAAAAGCACATGAAGACCAAGGATGTCAGATTAGCACCTTCTCTGAACAAGGAGGTTTGGAAACGAGGCGTCAAACAGGTTCCACACCGAATGAGACTCCGTTTGTCTAGAAAAAGAAATGATGCTGAAGATGCCAAGGAAAAACTGTATACTTATGTTGAGGCGGTCCCTGTCGCCAAGTTCAAGGGTATGTGGGACTTTTGAGTCAGCATAGCTTGTGTGGACTCTAAGAAACGCTTCAATCAAACGTTGAACCAGGTTTGCAAACGGTTACCATTGACGAGTAAACGTGCTATATGTAGTCGCCCCCTCTGATAGCATATATATTTGAGTGCACTTGTTATACGTAACCCAACAGACACACTTTTGAATATATGTCTAGTGCTGCAGTAGTAATCATGGACGTTCAGCGTGTCTAAATGACGAGCAATCGTGTCCAATATAGAATGCACGGTTAATGGTTGCTTCGCGTCTGCCTCGAGAAGCCTTGACACAGCAGCACACAAGATGTCTGGGGTGAACACCGATTCTCTGTTCAAAAAGCCAGCGGTGCCGATCAGCAGGAACAAGCGCAAGCTTCCCAGTGTCCCAGATGCGGCCTATCTGCAAAAGTTACGGGCGGGAGTCCATGAGGATGACGCCGACGATGACCACGACCACCACTCAGCTGCACGAGGCTCCAAAGCTGCCAAGATCAGCAACAATGCGGAAGATGGCGCTATGGGCCACGACCAATACGATGATGGTAATGACGGCGGTGGTAGATTCAGCGGTGATGGACTAAGTGATGAACAACGCCGCATTCTCGAATTGGTTAATTTGGCTGAACAGGTCTGCGTCTCATTCAATTGTGACTGATACGGCATTTGCTGCATTCAGCTACTCAGTATGCAACCGGTTCCGCAGTCCTCAAGCACTCGCTGCCAACATGTAGGCCCCTGCAACAATCGACTTACCAACGATGCGAAAGATGGTGCTCAAACTCGAGAAAACAATAACAAAGAATAACGAGCTGAGATCCAGATATCCAGATCAGCCGTTGAAATTCGTAGAATCAGAGGCCGATCTTGATGCAGAAATCAAAAACCTCAATCAGTTATCGTCGGTGCCCGAACTGTATCCGGAACTCATCAGATTACATGCTGTTGATTCCATTGTTAGTCTGGTACAGCATGAGAATACGGATATTAGTATAGCGTCTATTGAACTGCTGAATGAGTTGACGGATGAGGACGTGGTTGCCCAGACTAGCGAAGAGGGTGAGCGTGGCATGGCGGCCTTTGTCAATGAGCTGGTGAGTAGATCTGCAACTTTGTATGTAGTGCATTTTACGGCCCGGCGTTCCTAGTATGGAGCATTGACTATTTTATGTTATCACATAGCTCGACAAGCAAGTCCTAGTGTTACTGACGCAGAATATGGTCAGACTGAACGAAGAAGAGGATGAAGATCGACAAGCGGTGTTCAATACCATGAGTAAGCTCTAGTGGCTTCTCTTCTTGTCCGAGCGCACCCAAAATTCACCATCTTGATTCAACAAAAAACAGGTATCGTGGAGAATGTGATATCAGTAAATCCAAGCCTTTCAGAAACAGTAGTAGAAACCACCAACTTTCTCACCTGGCTTGTAAATCGCATCCTTCCTAAACCATTCGACTCCAACAAGCAATACGCATCAGAACTACTAGCCATTATAGTGCAGAACTCTCGCTTACCACGATTGAAGTTAGCAACCATTAACAATAATACAGGCTTGGATATAATATTACAAGTATTGTCGCAGTATAAGCGAAGAGATCCGCGGGATGCGGACGAGTATGAATTCATGGAGAATGTGTTTGATGCACTCTGTTCTGCGTTGTCCGAAGGAAAGATCAAGAGAAAGTTTATCGAGAGCGAGGGTTTGGAGCTGATGATCCTGATGCTGAAGTGTGTACTCTGCGCGACCGTCTGTTTGTTTTTCTTGCGAGGCATTACTTATTCAACTGCCACGATGATAGAGAAAAGTGTGCATCAAGAATGAGAGCATTGAAGGTATTGAATCACGCCATGTTGATCGAAAGGGACTCTGAAGCTACAAACGCAAGTAATAATAGTCCTAATGATACGGCAGGTAGTAAAGATATGTGTGAAAGGTTCATTGAAGTAGGTGGACTAAAGGCCATCTTTGCAATCTTCGTAAAGAAGGGATTAAAACAGCTTAAGAGGAATTACAAACTATACTCGGAAGCCGAAGAGGATGGTGAGTTGTTCAGCCAGTGAAATAAAGGCCTTATTACGACATATTGATATGGTGCATGAGCAATACTCTCCTCGCATCCTAACGCCACTATCATCTCTTTGTATAGAGCATGTCATATACATAATCACTTCGCTCGTAAAAAACACAACGGCCCCGGATATGAGACAACGGATTCTCAACAAATTTGTGGAGGAAGATTACGAGAAAATGAATAGATTACTAGAAATGCATCAGCAATATGCGGCCAAGGTCCGTATAGTGGATCAAGAGATTGAAAGAGAGGAAGAACAAAGACTGAACCGACGAGAAATGGGAGATAACGATGATGAACGGGATGATGACGAACGGCAGTTCGATTTTTATCTGAAGCGCTTAGATTCTGGATTGTTTACGCTGCAGTTTGTCGCGTACACCATTGCATGTATTATCGATGCCTCGGAGGCGATTAGAATACTGGTTGCGGAAAAGTTGACCGAAAAGAATTCTTCGCTGGACGAGGTATGTATATCTGCTTTGAAAATCCATCTTGCACCATCTCTGACGATTCAACTGTAGGTTGCAATGGTTTTAGCAGGCAAGCTGTTATTGGACTATTATTACCAACCACTTGCTTGCTTACCTCTGTTCATCAATTAGAATATGCAAACAACCTTGGAAGCGCCGGCACCGATGCGGCCATAGAATATGAGAAGGAAGAATTGAAACATTTGCTGAAACGTTTGAAGGGTGAGATTAGCACGGATGATAGTCTTGAGAACGGTAATGGCATGGAGGAAAACGGTGCTGGGGAGAACTGATTTGTTTTAGAATCTCAGAATCTAGTAGCACACAGTGTGTTGTCGATTACATGCAAATAAAGCCAGAATTTTGCTTCTTTCTGCGTGATTTTGTCGTTCCTCGTGGTGATCTAGTGTAGGTCGTATGTCCAGGTGTGAAGTTTTCATCTAAATAACTCGTTGACAAACGCCAATAAGAAATTTCTACTGGTTTTCCACAGCAGGGAGGCATCGGAATCGAGGATGTCGGTCTCATCAGTAGCTAGAAGTGAGTTCATTCTTTGCAGGCGACTCTTTGGTTTGTCTTCTCATGCCTGAAGATCAAATTGATTGATGTTTGGAAACTGTTCGGTCGCAGAGCTGCGATGATGTAATCAATCGTGCTATGAATATGAGCTAACCCGATCAATCTGATCATGAAATTGCTAGTATATGCCAACGTCAATCAAGAACAACCAAGAGAATACTGGGATTACGACACATTAAACATTTTATGGGGGCATGTTAATTCGGGCTTTATGATCTCCCATACTACGATGTTCTAATACGCTGGCGATTCCATCTAGTGGTCAGGAAAACTATGAAATAGTGCGAAAAGTAGGACGAGGCAAATACTCTGAAGTCTTTGAAGGAATCAATGTAGCCAACAACGAGAAATGTGTCATCAAAGTCCTCAAACCAATCAAAAAGAAGAAGATCAGGAGGGAGATCAAGATATTGCAGAATCTTTCCGGCGGAACGAATATCATTCAGCTGTTGGATATAGTTAGAGATCCTCAGGTAGGTGCCTCTGGGGCAGACATTGTTGAATCATTTGCTTACATGCAGACAATATAGTCAAAGACCCCATCGCTTGTATTTGAGTATGTGAATAATACGGATTTCAAGGTGCTGTATCCGAAATTGACAGACTATGATGTGAGGTTTTATATTCATGAGCTGCTCAAGGTACGTCTCGTGGGTGCAAAGTCGCTTGCTTACTACAGCACCGTGAACAGTGCATATTGACGCTTTGCATATAGGCACTGGATTTTTGTCATTCCAGAGGAATAATGCATCGGGATGTCAAACCTCATGTACGAGCGCGCTTCGTAACACTACCAAACGTTGATGTCCTTGTCATTGCTGCTCACGCAACATCCACACTAGAATGTTATGATTGATCATGAAAAGCGAAAAGTAGGTATTTAGGTAACATGCCAAGTCATTCAGATGAGAAATTCAGCGTAATGAGCAAGAGCACGAAACGTATCAACATCCATCTAATAATGATAGCTGAGACTGATTGATTGGGGATTAGCTGAATTCTATCATCCTGGCATAGAATACAATGTGAGAGTCGCATCCAGATATTTCAAGGGACCGGAACTGCTAGTGGACTTTCAAGAGTACGATTACTCTCTCGATATGTGGAGTCTGGGTTGTATGTTTGCCAGTATGGTATGTGTAAAAATTGATTGTAGCAATGATAGCGTCATTGAAACATGCTTCGCATGCCTCTTGGCATTGCCGCAAAAGTTGAATTTGTTACTTGTAACATTAGATTTTCCGCAAAGAGCCCTTCTTCCATGGACACGACAATTTAGACCAGTTGGTAAAAATTGCCAAAGTCCTAGGCACTGATGAATTATTTGCTTATCTCCAGAAGTACGATATCGAGCTGGATCCACAATTTGATTCATTACTTGGAAGGTATGTGTGGATTTATGTAGAACGAGTTTAGGTCGGTCCTTGGTTCCTGCGGCGTGGCACCAGAACGCAACGATCTACGATGTCGGCGGCCATAGACATTGCTGAGCATGCCACATCTTGATCATAGGTATCCAAGGAAACCATGGACGAAATTCGTAAATACAGATAACGAGCGATATATATCACCACAAGCTATGGATTTTTTGGACAAATTACTCCGCTATGATCATCAAGACCGATTGACCCCTCTGGAAGCCATGGCTCATCCATATTTCGATCCAGTTAGGCAACAACAGCAACAAGACGATAGTAATGCAGAATCATAGGTCTCTCCCAGTTTGTAGCATGGATGCGGGTGTTGGTGTTGTGTGAATAATATGGTTGATGGCCGGAGGGCTCACTCCAGCGTAGAATGATTGTATGATACAGATGCTGCGCATATAAATGTAGTAAACACGCCCTAACTGGATAGAGCGATCTTTGCTTACTGGCGCAGTCAAATTTATTAGCGTATATAAAAACCTGATGTTCAGGGGCGGCCGATTTGCGTCGACGACGGCTCTGTCGTTCCGGTGTCATCCACGCATATGGAGCATTCAGCACCTCAGGCCGCTGTATGTGTCGCACGTGACGACATCTGTTTCTCCACCAGACGCTCCAACATTCATCATCATCAACTGCGTTTCGCTTATTATTTACCAGGACTCCAGTTCAAGCATAAAATACATGGCGAGGGTGTACATGAGAAAATCAATAGACATGCTTCCTGCCTACCCAAGGAATACACCAAACACCTTCACCCGACGAGGGCTTCGAGGACTGTCAGCTGTTTCATGATCGTGAAGTGACGAATCACGGGGTCTCCTGACGCTGTCAGTGGAACGCTCCAGGGCCGTGCTACTTCCACCAACAAAACCGACATGGTCACACGAGGGACGACGTAACTCGTTGCCAACACAAACGGGTGAGAGTCGAACCCTGTCA
>QEAN01000487.1:0-13333 GCA_006535955.1 Synchytrium endobioticum | reverse complement strand
CATGTGTGTATCAGGAGAAGAGCGGTGACATACCCTTGGACCCCGGTAACCAAACATTCATCATTAATGTTATAGCCCTCGTTTCCATTACGCTTTCGATGTATTTCGAAAAGGGTGGGCATGAGTTCTTTTAAGACAATGTCTATTAGATTTGGTTATCATCTTGTAATTCATGTAATTGGGACCTCATGTTTCGTAATCGTTGACAAAATTCGTTGGCCGAATGGGTCAAATTTAGCTTTTACCAGGTGGACCATACACATAGAGTCATGATTAGAAGCTTGCATTGACAACTACATGTTATGTACAATACAAGGAGCAAGTTAAACAATAGATAGGCGAAAAAGTCCTATTCACAACACATTGTTTCATGCGCAACTTAATAAAAAGGGGGGAAATACACCACCTACCATCCCGCAACTCATCACCAAACTACAAATCACAGGGCAGTTCATCAATTACATTTCGATTACTCTTACTTCCCTCCTCTTATTCCTCGTCATCGTCATCACCATCAGGTCCAAATTGTTTATAATCAATCTTGACACCTCTTGTTGATCTTCGGCTGGCATTACCGACAATATTCTTGGTGTCGACTTCAGCCAACAAATCATCATCGCCATCATCCGATGCATGTTCTAATGCATCGGATGGGACTTCGTCGTCGTCTTCATCGGATCCCTTCTTTTTTTTCTTCGCCTTCTCTTTCTTTGGAGGTTTCTCCTGATGTGTAACTTGGAGTGTGAGATGGGCGACTTGATGAAGTAACGGTTCCTTGTGTACGCACCTTTTTGGCAGGTTTCTTCTTTGGCTCTTTTGCTGTAGTATCTTTCTTGGCCTTCTTGGCAGACTTACTGTCCTTCACTGACTTTTTGCGCTTCTTCTTCTTGTCGTCATCTATCAATTGAATGAAAGTTCACAATCATCCAATGGTGGTCCATTCATGCATCTGATGTCACCTGAATCGTCGCCAGCATCGTCGTCGAATTCCTCTTCAGATTCATCCTTTGGGGCTTCTTCCTCCTCCTCCTCATCTAGTATTGAGGTTATCCGTTATTCATCATTGCAAAGCGAAGCAGAATAATGACATTTCCATCTGGAACCATACCAACTACAAAGCCATCCTCATTGTCATACTCGTCTAGATTTCGTTTAGATCCCAACGCGCGTTCTCTCTTCTCCAATTCAGCTATTTCGATATTGGCACGATGTCAGCATTGAATGCGGTTGTCGCCATCAAAACATTTCAAAGTTGATGTCAAAAATGACCCATACCTTCTCTCTTGGCAGCTTCTTTCTCAGAGGAGGCAGATTTGGGTGCGGCCTTAGATTTGGATCCTGATCTATTCCGAGGGAACGCGCCTGGTTAGGCACTACTTACTCGACAAGAAGCAGCGGGATGGCATCCAGCACGGAATGACAGAGGATGGATGGACTTACTCCTTCTCTTGTTCAGCCTTCTTCTTGGCAGCCAGAGCTGCTAATTTTTCTGCCTTCTTGTCGCCCATTGTTATTACACTAATAGAATTTAGTCGTTGGATGGAAGGTTGCGGGCAAGTTTAGTGTTGATGTTTGAATGTACACATGAATACACCCCTACATGAATGGAGGCGCGATTCAAAAGGGGTAGTACGAGATAATAACGTATGCTGACGTCTTACGCGACGCATCGCCAATAGTTAGTAACCCAAGCAGAAATGTAATAATTCTCTTTCCGGATCAGGTCTTTTAGCTGCTATAGAGTTTGACGTCGAAAGGTGCCCTAGATTTACGTGCTTTCATGACAGTGGCTCAACAACAAGTACCTACACCTTATATGCAACAGCACGATATAGAATGGATGAATTATAATGTTTGTGAATGGTTGGTCCATTCATGATTCCCCACTTCTTGTGCAAAGTGCCATGGCTATCCCTCACTGAATACGCTCCTCCCTCGCGCGCATGGGGCCGAGCAGGGGCTACATGATTGTGATGCCCTCAATGAATCAGACTCAACCAGAATCACACATTCTCTAGCAAGCAATCAAACCTCATGCCTATTGCCTCCAGATACCACCGACATCAGTACGACAGAGTGTACCATTCTACGCCTACCAACCACAACAAGACCCCGCAAGCTGCTAGTGGTCCAGCCCAAACAGCCTTGTCGGCTGATGGAACGAATAACGCCAAGGCTTTGAACAAGACCACCACCTGTAACAATGTGGGAACAAGTGGTTCTCCTGTTGCGGGATTGCCTTCATCTGCTGCCGTTATTATGAGCCAACCTTCTCGGAACAAGAATGACGGTGCGCTGTCTTGTAAGCCAAGCAGTTCTCTACACATTTGCCAAGTTAGAACACATGGAGGAATCCTGACATGTTCTGCGCAACGCATAGTCATTGATTTCATGTGGACTACATAAGTCATGGTTTTGCCATTTTCTGGCATACATTGTGTTTTCCTGTCACAAGGACGCAAAATGGTTGTGTACCACGAAGCAAACATAGATGCCCCTGTATCTAATGACATCTGCGACACCCTTTGCATACACTGAATATATTCTGCTTCTGCTGCGTGTACTTTGAGTGCTTTACCGTTGGGCCATGAATCATGCCGGCAGTGTAATACTAAATATGAGTGTTACAATAGTGGTGTGAGAGACCCCGACACTCACACTCACATGACATGTGTGTGGCGATGTGGCACATAGTCTTCGATTGTATGATTTCTACACAACAGGAATACACATCGCATCCATCCATCCATACAGCGTGCTCATCCCGCGATAGATACATATCAACTTACGATCGTCCACATCAACCCGACTACACCACTGCCTGTCACCGTTGTTGCAGTATAGTGGTGTTTGGACCTATGTTTCCACTGGTGATTGACAATAGTTAGGACCTAGATGAGCTAAGAGGATGTTATGACCTCAAGAGATATATTAGGTCCATTTTCTGCCTCTCTTTCCTTCTCATCATTACAACAAGCAACTTCGTGCTGTGTACTGATCGAGAAGTTAACACTATCTTCTCTACAACCGTCATACAATCGTGCATTGCATAACCGCGCTCAACAGACAGACATGTTCAAGAAACGTAAGCCCGCTTTCGAGTGGAACTGTATGTCCTGTGACAACACAAATTCTCCAACATACTGTCCACATCCATAGGTGTACCAAGTGAAAACAAGGACAAGAAGGTAAGCCCCTGGTATTCGGTGGCAGCTACCTCCAATTTGTACCAACAGGCCCATCCTTTATCCTAGGACTCCACCGACGTCCTGCACAAATCAGAACCACCGCTCCCACCAAAACCCGACTCACGACCAACGACACCGAATACGTCAAATGGACTATCCACATCTTCATCGCCGCCTTCCAGATCATCAGGCTGCGGCGGTGCTGGCATGCTGATGGTCCGTGTCGTCGAGGCGCGAGCCATCCCTACAATTCAAGGGGCTAAAGAACCACCATACTGTGTCATCGAATTCGACAAGAACGAGGTCGTTGTCAACGCCAAAGACACTAGCGAAAATACAATCACCTGGAAGCATCGCGCGCATTTGTAGGTTGCATTTGCATGGGCTGTGCTACGTTTGCGGTGAAACTCACAAGTGGGCGCACCTAGTGACGTATCACGAGATCATGAACTCTCAGTATCCATATACCAGCCACGCACTGCCGCTTCCACAGCAGTTAAAGATGCAGGCAAGGACACCAACGATATTTTGCTCGGTTACGTCAAATTGAGGCCCACCTTTATGGATGGTGGACTGCAAGATGAATGGTATCACGTCCAAATTTATTCCGTGGATGGCAAAGAGATGAGCAACTCCGGTGAAATCCATCTGCAGATTGGATTCAAGAAGATGGGTGTAAGACTTCATTTCAAGATCCTGCTCGCCGTCATTCCTTTTCCTCTACAAGCTCTCAATCCTTCTAAAACATAGCCAAAACATATGGATATAGAGGAATTCGAGCTGTTGAAAGTCATTGGAAAAGGATCTTTCGGCAAGGTAATGCGGCCAGGACACAACAATACATCGCGCAAAGCACCGCCGACACAAAACACCACCGTACATTTAGGTCATGCAAGTCCGCAAAAAAGATACAAACCGTATCTACGCTATGAAAATCATCCGCAAATCCCACATAGTAGAACGCTCTGAAGTATCCCATACGCTAGCCGAACGAACCGTGCTAGCACAAATCAACCATCCATTCATTGTACCATTGAAATTTAGTTTCCAGTCACCTGAAAAACTATATCTGGTGCTGGCTTTTGTTAATGGTGGCGAACTATTCCATCATTTGCAGAGAGAAGGCAGATTCAGTGAGGATCGAGCTAGATTCTATGCTGCAGAATTGTTGTGTGCCTTGGAATGTTTACATGGATATAACATCATTTACCGGTGAGTCCAGTAGTTGATTGATATGATCGTCGTGTCAGGGTGGTGGTGTTTCTGATACTTCCCGCCGATCCAGTCTTACGCCTACTCCAATCATAGTGACTTAAAGCCAGAAAACATCTTGCTGGACTACACAGGCCACATAGCACTGTGCGATTTCGGACTATGCAAACTTGACATGAAGCAAGGGGCCAAAACTAACACGTTCTGTGGCACGCCCGAGTACCTCGCCCCAGAGTTACTTTTGGGACAAGGATACACGAAATCCGTAGATTGGTGGACCTTGGGAATACTTTTGTATGAGATGCTGACGGGCCTGCCACCCTTCTACGATGAGAACACGAACGAAATGTACAGAAAGATATTGATTGATGAATTAAGATTCCCTGATGAGATTGGATCACAGGCTAAAGATTTGCTGAAGGCGGTAGGTTCCCATTCATTCCGTCACAATCTGTTCAAGGCCAGAAAAATTAAGCACCTTTGTCACACTTGTAGTTGTTGAACCGTGATCCGAACGAAAGACTCGGCCAAGACGGCCCTGAAGCAATCAAAACCCATCCATTCTTTGCGGATATTAACTGGACAAAACTCATGGCTCGCAAATATCAACCGCCCTTCAAGCCCAATGTTACCTCGGCGACAGACACATCCAACTTTGATGAAGAATTTACATCGGAAGCACCTACGGATTCCATTATTGAAGGATCTCATTTGTCAGAGACGGTTCAGCAACAGTTTGCTGGGTTCACTTACCAAGCTCACGCCGAACATTTGGCTGGTTCAATTGTTGCCGGCAGTGTCATGACGACGGGAAATGTGAAGGGAAGAGAGGTCGCAAACAGTTACATGAGACCTACAAGAATAGGTCGTGGTTTGTAGCCCGACATTTGCAGCAATACACTTCCTTCCGGCATTGTTGTGGCATGTCATACCCTACTGCTTTAGTTAATTCACACGTTTATGTGTACACTGTAAGAAATACAAACCGGCGACAATCATCCTATATGGAGGCCTGTTCAGTCATCACTCAATACATAAAACGTAATAATACAATCTCCCCCTATCCCCATGGAACAACACTACGATATGTCTTTTCCATCCGTGTTGTATGGTACGAACGGAGAGCCTGCTGTATCGCTGGTGATGATGACTGTTTGAGGACTCGAAGATGTGCGAACTGGAGGAGTAGGAGCAGGTAATAACTTGTTTGAAATCAACAACGGCTGTGGTAGAGATCCCGGGTAAGTTATGCTAAGCCTGCTGGAGCAGTTACTACTTACCCTAATGGCACCTCGATAAACGACTGTCGAATAGCCACTACATTGCAACCAGTATAGACCAACAATCTTGGCAACGTTCCATAAGGTTCTGTATTTAAGACTGAATCCCTGGGATAATCGAATAGCGTCAAGAACCGTAATCAATCCATAAAGCACCCCTAAGGTCAAAGTTAGATTAGCTCATTCTCATGGTTTGAAACGGCATCGTCGCAGATGCATAGACTCCAGATTACAATAGCTGATCCATCGAGTGATCTCTTCAGGATCCTTGTTCTCAAGTGTTCGTAATGAGGAATCTAAACGGATTGCGTGGTTAAGCTGAGAAACAGGTGCCACTGAATCGTGTTGTCTTCTAGGATACAATCAAGCATCTGATAAACATCTTGACCTGGACTTTCTTAGTCCCACTACCTTCCTCAACCTGATCCGCAAAGCTGCAGCAACAACCCCAATTCAAGCACCAGGCCAGGTGGCTTCCTGCCGCTACGTGCAAGGTACTCACAGATAGGGAAGAGAACACCGACCGCATTGGATACTAGGCCACCGGCCTTCCTGACGGCTATCCCGAATGAGACAATCATACCAGTGACTGCCAAGAAGAAGAGGGCCGTAGGAGGTAGTCCCGTTCGCCTTGATGCTTCGGTAAGCAGATGGGCATCATTGATGCGATCATCTAACTGTTGTACACGATTCAGTAAATTTGCCCGGATGGCAGTGACTAATTGGGTGGTTTGCTCTTTGAATGACGCAGGAGTGTGGGCGGCGAGCTTGTCGAGCAATGATGATAGCATGTTGGTCATTGGATATTCATTTTTGGCTGCTACTTTGGACATTTTTTTGGCAGCTTGTGGTATTCGACAGCTATGTTGTGGTATGAGCTAGTCAATCTCTACTTTCTGTGATTTCTATGTTCTCTGTCTGTTGGGTTTCATTTGCAATTCATTGCACGTCGCCAGAGCCGTGAAGTGCACACAGCCAACAAAGGCAGACCGAGAGCAGCGCCAACCAGTTGTGTGCGCATCAGGGAGCGAAGCGATAGATACGTGCAGATACGTTCATCGTCCGTATGAAAGGAAAAGGAAATACGAGATGATCACGTTCATCAAAACATAACATCCAACCGAAGCCGCTACAATCCTCAGCCCAAGTGGTGACGGCCCATAGGCCACGCCAAAGGGTGCTCTGACTTCCTGAGAAGTGCTTTCGAGGGGGAAGCTACACGTCGATCAATACTTTAACCATCGTTAGGCGCACCAAGCATTGAGCAACGTTCAATATCGCCCGCATCGCTATTAAAGGCGTCCGTATCTATGACACCCACTGCTGAGCTGTAATCCAAACTAGACGCCACGTCCCAGGCCCACAAACAAAGGTCACCCTCTTCTAGAAATGAACTTGGACGATGTTGACAGCTGTAACAGACCAACAGCACTCAGAGCTAGGCGAGCCGTATCGTAGGCTGTTCGTACGAGACTGCCTAACGGCCTCTCACCAAGGCAATGCTCTATTCAGATGGGGTGCGCCGTCCTTTGATTTCAACAAGCTCAGGTACCTCGAGATTATTCGATCATGCAATGCGGTTCGTCTGTATAATCTGTCTTTGGCTTGATAGAATCTCCGGAGATATAGTAGGTCTGATACCTGGAACGTCTGAAGAGGGTGACCCCATCATTGATGCTGTCCTACTTGGTGAGCATCAGCAGGCGAATCATCAAGATCATATGTTGACACACATCTGTATGAGCATAGATGATGCTAGTGGAATTATCCTTGTCAAACTGCCACCACGACTGCGATCTAAATCTCATAGTCTGAAGCCAGGTTTGTTTTTGGATGTAGTTGGAATCTTGAAACATTTATCAATACCACCATTCTCACGATGTGTTGAAGCCAAAGGGTAGGCATCCTTCTGCCATTACCCCGGTATCCACTCTAAACGCCAACTCAACGAGAAGATACGACATCAAGGACGACGCTGCGTACACTCTCATCCGGCCGTTGCAAACAATACAATCTTACGAAACAGACATCGTGCCGGATTGGTGTAATGGTGAGAAATACATAAATAGCTCTTCGGACTCTATAGTTGCGTCCACACCATCGGATGAAAAACACACGCCGGGTCATCAGAATCAGCATCGAGGCTTTTATAATCGTCCATTTCAATTTTCTCAAGCATTAAAACAGCAGCGCCCACATCAACAAGATTTCAATCAACAGGATCGGCAACCGACGCCACTGCCGGTGCGAGCTCATCCAGCCTCTGATGACTTTGACTTTGACGATGACGATGATATTTTCATGATGGCTGCTGGCAGTACGTAACGTACATTTTCTTGCACGACGAGACTTTCCATATTCCGATCATGACATTTCATACAATTAACTAGACAGTGAAGATCTGCCCAGGAAGATCCAGGAAGCATTGAGACAGTTTTCTGCTGGTGCGTCCGTTGTCAGTGATTTGGGCCCACTCTTCCCAGTTGAGAGTGCCACTGGTGACCTGACTGCTTGTATCAATGAGGTACCTTAAATCACCATGTCGCTGGCTCAAGCACCAATCTGAAATCATTAAATTAGATGCTCTCTGAGGGATTGATTTATATGGAGAACAACAGAGTGTTTCTGCTGTGAACATATTTGTTGTATTTACATGGTCTATGAATCTGCTACAATTGCATTTTAGTACACTTACACTCCACACTCTTATTTTATGTTCCAAAATGATCAACAAATGGACGCATATCCTAAGACCACAATAAGCAGTTTTCCTGTCCATCCAACGCTTCTCGATATAGATCTTCCGTGTCTTTCACGAGACTAGCAAGAACGATTCTAAACCCGATGATTGGCACCTTTATGTTAGATCTCTCATGTTAGACGCGGTATGTGACATTCGCTGAGTGTTGTATGCCTCTTCTTCTATGTGCACAATTACAAACAATTTCATTTGTACATGTTCCTTAAATCGATGTCATTTTGGCAGCAAAATCACTATGGAAGAATTTGATTCGATCCTGCAGGTGTCGATCCCCCAGTAGTCTCTTGCCTTCCACATGCTTTCCAATGGATGCAGCTTCGGCGTTTGCTTCATCAATCTGCCGACGATATTTAGCAGTTTGTGACAGACTCAAAACTTGTCATGTCCACACAGGCCCGAAAAAGGGATTTAGGTTTGCTACTGGCGTGTCTGGATCTAACGTCCCTGAGTAAGCATACTCTCTTAAAGCTAATCTTTACTTGTTTTGTCGAAGGGACGGTCGATGTGAGTCACGTCTCAGTACGTCTCAATTGCACACTTACAAGCAACGCATCACACATAGATGATGGTGATACCGACGAATCTATAACTCGTCTATGTCAATCCGCATTGTCATCGCCTGTCAAACCAGGTATGTGAACGGAAGGAAGCCTGCCACTCTGGAAGTCATCACTTGTGTGAATTGCCATCCTTATGTAGCTGCAGTCTGCGTCTACCCACAGTTCGTAAAGCTATGTAAGAACGAACTCAAGGGCTCGGCCATCAAGGTTGCAACCGTCGTCAACTTTCCATCTGGGACCTTGCATCCCTCGTATGTGGCCAAGCAAGTCCACCAGGCCTGTCGTGATGGCGCTGACGAGATAGACCTTGTATGGAATTATGAAGCTTTCTTACATAGTTCCACTGGAGGTGTGTTTTGCCACCCAACCATGCAATGTGTCGTCCATAATGAACCACCGACATAGATGCGATAAGCCCAATATCAGTAACAAACAAGGTACTACAGGACTTCCCAGGTGTCACACTCAAAGTCATCTTAGAAACAGCAGTATTGAAGGACAGTGAGCTCATACAACGTGCCACGAGATTGGCAGTAGCAGCAGGCGCAGATATGGTAAAAACATCAACCGGTAAATCAGCTGCAGGTGGTGCAACTCGAGAAGCTGTATCTGCAATGTTAGAGGCAGCTAGGGAATGCGGAGGATACGGGATAAAAGTTAGTGGTGGTGTAAGGACTTTGGATGATGCACTGGGGTACTTGAATCTAGTCAGGTCCTCAATGTGGACGTCGTACAGTTGTCCAAAGTCTTTCAGGATTGGAGCGAGTGGAATTTTTGATGTGTTGAGGAAGGAATATAGTTTGTTGCAATAGATTGTGTGATGTCGCCCTTATTGACCATAAACATGAACAGCGATATTGTTTAACCCCAGAACTCAAAACTTGACCAATGAATCACTCAAAAGCAGGGAATGATCAACAAGAACCCGTGAATCAAACTACCTGCACATACAGAATATCAACGACAGATGCTGGGAACAGTCGTTCAAAAATACATGGATTTGTTGTATTAGGTGTATCATAGCGGCAGTACTAGTCACACTAATCAAACCCGATGATCCAATAGTAGCTTTCTCGTTGTATTTTGGACCATGTCAGTCTCTAGGCAAGATAAGCCAATATTGAGCCGAAAACACGCTCCTTGCGTCTCGGAAGCGCGAGGCTAAGAAGTATTAGAGTAAAAACGCATTTGTTGCAGACACGTGGTTGGGGCCCCTTTCTCTATCTTGGACGCTTGGCTGGACTTCTAACATCGATGGCGACAAAAGGATGATAAGGTGGCCAAGTCTACTGTTGCGAGTTATTCTTCACACTGCTCGACTATCACAAACGAGAGCAAAAGAAGGATGTAGCAGCCGGATGTCGATGGTGCTTACTTCGTTCGTTTGTCCGTCAACTCATGGCCTTCAACCCAGGCGGAGAAGCGCAAGGGTCCGAACAAGTGAGCACGACCATTGATTACATGGGGGTGTTCGGTGCTTCCAATGGTTTCCACCAGCGCATCTCGTTTCCGCTTTAAACTGAAGGTGCTTCGGTGATTCGGTGCCAGCAGCAGATTGAACAGGCCGTTGAACAGCCCACAGTGTCTGCTAACGTGATTCTGCATCCGAGTGTAGCTGACAGACCTCGGACAAGGTTTTGCAGAGATCGCCTGGCGCTGTGGAACAACGCGATTGGCGTGCGATCTTCAACCGCCAGACATGGGAAACGCTGCCTCACGCAAACAAGACAATGAATTGGCCCGGAGCTCGCACTGTAGGTGCTTTCGACGTAATAGTCCCGCCGGTGGACGGTGTATAATAGGGCCGTATATGGAAGAGGAATCATAATTGTCGGGTTCCCGCACACACGATGATGACTGAAATCATCCTTGTCGAATAGTCACCCTGTCCGAAATCAAGAAGTTGAAGCACGAGTTTTCAAAAGTCGCCGATAAAGATTTCGCAGTTACTAAAGAACAATTCCGACATGTAGGTGGCAGCAGTGTCTTTGATGCGTCTTCTATCATTACCCGGAATTGACGTTGTTGAAACCCATTAGATTCTGCAACATCATGTATCATGTTGGTCAGCTGGTGCACAATACCTGTTTCTAGAACGGTTATTTGATGCGTTCGATTTGGATGGAAACCATACCATTGATTTCCGTGAATTTATCTCTGGATTGAGCTCATTCATGAAAGGCAACTCGGACGAAAAGATGGAATGTACGTTTCTACGTGTCCTAAGAAGACGGATCAGGGCTTCGTGTTTTGCTCACAATTCGGGCCATCACTATTCAGTATCATTCCGGTTGTTTGATGTAGATAGAAGTGGGAGCGTTGAGCCCAAGGAACTAATACGTTTCATGGGCCAAATGGTAATGAAATGTTACTCGCGGTTAGTTGTCAATGGTGGCACTCACTCACGCACCCACGCAATCATCTAGTACTCTGCATTCTACAATGAAGACCAGACGCAGAAAGTGAAGCAAACAGTCACTCAGCTCTTTGAGGATCTGGATATCAACGGTGATGGGTCACTGGTATGCCTGTTTTCATGCTAGAGTCCAATGCAAACCATCCTAACCCAGCATGATGACAGTCACTGACGGAATTCAAGCTAATGGCTTTGAAAGAGCCAATGATTACGGATTTCGTGTCTCAATTCTTGCAGAAATCGCCTGGCGAGGACGACTATGAATATCCATCAGTCCATAGTGAATCGACATACACCTCGTAGTTTAAATGACTTTGGACGCGTTTAGAATAATTGAATCACTAGTTCCTGTTGATGTTTATTTATGGTGATACGTAATACATGGTACCCCTTTAATGTGTCGATGGACTTTCGGATGGATGTGGTGGAACAGGGGCTCGAGCAGTGGTCCAACTTCATCGCCCAACCGCTTGAAACAAGTGAGCCCCCAGCCTGAAGCATCCGTTTGCAAACAGAGAGCAGCGACGAAGCCGACGAAGCATGAACGGTGCATATCTCAACAACGCCATCTGCCGTCATCCACACACCGCCTCCCTCAAACACAGGCATCAAATGCTGACGACATCCTCTCATCATCAAACTGTCAACCAAGCGTCATACCATCCCAGTCCACATCATGCTGCGTTCTCGCCCGCCGCCAAATCATTGAAACGGAGCCACGATGACATTCACGCCATTGATGTCGACAGTGACATGATGGACGACACGGACGACAGCAGCAGCACCACCCGCGCAGTGGCACTGCACACATCGTCAGGCCACTCGCTGGAATCAGGCGCACCCCCATGCAAGCGCGCTGTCGATGCCGTCCACCCCTTGTGGGGCGCCAGCAACAACTACATGGTCAAGGTCCTCCCTCCCCACGAGCACCCCACGAGTTTCGCTGCGTCGCCTTTCTGTCTACCCAACTACAGTGCGCGGAATGCGGATGCGAGTGTCTCCATGGACGCGGATGACGCGCCGATACCTGATTCGGCTGGACCTGAATCCGGTGCGAGTGCTCTTGGGAGGGGTGTCGCTGCCCCTGTTTCTGGGTGTGCGTCCAATGTGGACTGGTATTCAGGTATTTAGGCGTTTCGTTTTCCAATGCCCACACTAGCGTGATAAACACACCGCATCAATCTACAGGGTCAGTATTTTCGTTATCGTTGGACGGATATTGCAAACAGACGAGTCAGGCGGTAGATCACATCGTGTCGCCCTCCATCAGAGCATTAGGACGATGATTGACTCTCCAAAAACAAGAATCGACGTTTTGGAGGACAGGACATGTGTGTATCAGGAGAAGAGCGGTGACATACCCTTGGACCCCGGTAACCAAACATTCATCATTAATGTTATAGCCCTCGTTTCCATTACGCTTTCGATGTATTTCGAAAAGGGTGGGCATGAGTTCTTTTAAGACAATGTCTATTAGATTTGGTTATCATCTTGTAATTCATGTAATTGGGACCTCATGTTTCGTAATCGTTGACAAAATTCGTAACACTGTTAACTGTTGACAGAAGGCGTGCAGTGAAGCTGAGCTTTACTGGGGTCTTGGGCAGATTTTCAACGAGCTCGCCCTTTCATCCATTTTGGTTTCTTATTCTGTTTGTTCTCTATTGTATCTGTCAATCTATATGACATGTGTCTAAGCACTCTTCATTCACTTCCACGTCACTCGCACCACACATTACACAAGCATCACGCATACTCATATCTCAACAATCCACAATATGTTGAGATGCCTGTTGGGATACACCCTCCGCGTCTATCCAGTGGCACTTGGCCACGTGCGGGGTTGTAGCTCTATGGGTTNACCGCACCCCCTCATTGCTTTGTAAAAACTTGTGATAAATAGTCGACAAGGCGAA
>QEAN01000485.1:0-13568 GCA_006535955.1 Synchytrium endobioticum | reverse complement strand
AATAATTTGAACAACGTGCCAATGATCTTCGCTTGGAGCGATGATTGTACGATGTCCTCTCATGGTGCATCGAATAGGTTCATGACTACATTGAATTTCTATAATGGTGCCAGTTCCACCTCCTCAGAGTCACATATCCTGAAATACGTCCATTACTTACATGGAGGATTATGTTCGTGTCGTTTGCTTTCATCTAAGTCCATGAGTATATTTGTGGCTGGGTATCGTCAAGAACTTGGGAAGGTGGCTGGACATACATCAAGCTCTTATGATGTGGGTGGCGGCCTTGATGCCAGATAACCTCCGCTGTGTTCTTTGCGAGATCAGTATCGTTGTATATTTCTTCTCCTACATTGAGTGATTCATAAGTCTTGGTGATGAGCATTACGGCGTGGAGAGAATGGGCATCTAGTTGCCTTTTTTTGGCTGATTTGAGCATTGACAGATTGAAATCTTCTTGTAATGACGTCACAGTAGACGACAAGCAGGACTTGGAGAGGCTATCAACTCAAGCATAATCTCAGATCATTTTCTACTATGCAGTGTAAATGGTATAAACTGACTATTGTAAACTATAGTGTGACCATGATATTTTTCATCTATTTCTATGTGCACATTTTTGCTGTTTATGAGGATTCACAATCCTGACCCACGATATAGCGTCCCATCACCACAATCATTGTTCGCATTCCAATCTTGCGCGTTTCCTACCCCTATGCGGATTAGCATTTTCGATGAACCTACGAGGCACAATCCTCTGTTAGAGTCAGTCTGAATTCAAAAAGGCACAAGTCGTTAATGCACACCTCCAAGGATAAATCAAGGGTGTTTTCGACTTGTCATCTAGCCTCTTCATTTGTTCCGGAGTGAGCTCGAAAGTCGTGGCTTCCAGATTATCTTTTAGCTGAGTTGGATTTCGAACACCAATTACCGCTGCAGCAACAGTTGGTTTTTGTAACAGCCACCGAATGGACACGGCTGTAGGCGTATGGTTTATTTCATTGGAAATGGCCGATATCTCGTCAATGATGCTGAATGTAGCGTCGTTTGCCAGCTATTGGTTATGAGTGAATGGCAATTGTGAGGATGAATTAGGACTTACAGTAGCGTATTCAGATGAGCTGCTGGCAGCATGTGCAGCACGCGAATTTGGTTGATAGGTGGCGTCGCATCTGGTGTACTTTCCGCTCAACCAACCAGCCTAGAAAATACACCAAACCATTGATTAAAGGGACTCGTAACGTCTCATGATTTGAAACGCACTTTGAGAGGACTCCAAGGCAAACAAGAGATTTGCTCTTCCCAACACACATCCATTAGATCGTAGAATTCATACCCTCGTTCGAGCAATGAGTATTCTTGTTGAAGTGATACTATTCTTTCTGCTCCAAGCGCATCCGCTACACCCACGGCCTTCTGGAGAGTAGAGCCTGTATAGTTTGATAGGCCAATGTATCTAATTTTCCCTGTGTGCACAGAGTCATGACACTGGACCCCTATTGGACGCAAAATTGGACCGAAAAGGTGAATAACCAAACATGCTCACCAGCTCGTACGAAATCATTCAAAGTCATCAACGTCTCTCGGACGGATGTTCCCCTATCATGACAATGTATTTGGTACAGGTCAATGTAAGTAGTTCCCAGCCTTTCAAGACTGGCTTCTAATGCCTTGACGAGATGCTTTCGCGATGATCCCGCATCATTGGGGCCTGTTCCCATAGGTTTGGATGCTGATGGTAACCAATGAAGGCAGACTGGTCAGTCAATCTGGGTACATGGATGGCTGCGATGCACATACCCTTTGTTGCTATCACAAGATCATCGCGCCTGCTGTGCGTCTTGAGCCATGTCCCGATAGTCTATTTCATGTGTGCTTTGTTACATCGCGCCACCACGCGATGTCATCCGAATTGACAGCATGCCTTTTCTGCACCTCCATTCATATAGATGTTAGCAGTATCGATGAAGTTGCCACCAGAATGTAAAAACTCGTTAAGAACGTCGAATGAGGTTTGTATGTTCTGCCGTTCATCCTTGGAGCTTGGGAGGCTGAACGTGGACCCTAGTTGGTGTGTACGCAATCGACGACATCGTCGTGAAATTCGACGTGGTTTGCAAATGAATGCCAAGCGTGGCCCACGCTCTTTGTAGCGGATGTCACATATTTGCACAGATGCGCACCGAGACATATTTCCGACACTTTCAGACCAGAGGAGCCAAGGTACCTGCATCAATGAAAATGATCGATAAGACGAATACTTACTCAGACGCTCACTGCCGTTATTACCTGTATTTCATGGATTGATACGTCATTTGTGTCGCTTGGATGTTTGGACGCATGCAAAGGCCGGTTATTTGACGTCCTCCAAAATGTCCGAACAGAACTGGCGCTTTTTGACAGGGCCAACATCAAGAAAAGTGGGCAACTCCGTCATACGGTCTGAACACATTTAACCGTTGATCCTTTTGATCCTTCAACATCGATTTTCGTGGATTTGAACTATCGCAAGGATCATGTCTTCGATCAAATCCCGATGCAAATGCGGATTTAAATTTTTCCATGACTTTTCTTTACTACTATAGCATCATTGATATAGTATTGGGCCATTGCTCCATGGTTAACCAATCGTAGTGGAATAACGCGGCGAAAATCTGCGAATTCGGCGCTTCTGCATGCCATCAGTTGCTCCTTATATTATATATGTATAATAAATTTTTTTTAGCACGTACACTCGCGGGTACATTGTCTGTGTGGACATTTGCAGATGATGTTGGATCAGTCATGAAGATATGCGGAACATCAAATGGTCTCCCGAAAGACTGACCATCGTCATCTTCCTAGCGCTAATGAGCATAACCGGGCTGCTCTACTCCTCCACAACATCACCACCACGGCGAGCCAGCCAGTACCCAGACCAGCATAGCAGTACCACCGTGGGCAGCGGCTATTCGGCCTCAGAAGATCTCTATGAGTACATTTGCAGTTTCCTGTCGTCAAGGGCATTTTTGTCCTTGTACATGTCAAGTCATCAACACCACTTCGATGATTCGCTAACCGCTCACACTTAATTGGCCACTAGAATAAGGGGAAAGGTATTAATCCTCTCTTACTACTCGGCTGGGTCTCCCGAGACAGATGAATACTATCGATTCACGTGGCCAAACAAGGTAGAATATGCCAACAGACATGGGTATGTTACTCAATGTCGCCTGCAAGCGACGGAGTTGCCCAAAACTGACGATAGATCATACCAGATACTCAATTGCTGAAGCCAACGAGTTTCCGGCTGTTCGCAATGTATCTGCAGATATAAATCCCCGTAGGCGTACCCGTTTACAGTCTTGGAAGACGCTGAAATCAAGTTTCCTGCTTCATAGGATATGTTAAAGTCTTGGCGATCCTGTCAGCACTCGAATCAAGAAGAGCACCTGAATGGATAATGTGGATGGATGCGGATGCATTTTTTCTGAACTATTCAAGGTCGTTGGAAGAGAATTTGGATGATAATTATGATCTGGTATTGAGTACAGCTGGAAAAGTAGGTGCTAGGCACGGCACGTCTTTCTCAGCAACTACAAACTCACAACGATGATCCATTGTAGCCACCAGCAGACTTATGGATGGTCAACAACGGAGTGTATTTTATCAGAAACTCTCCCTGGACAAGAAAGTTTTATGGCGTCCAATGGAACTGGGTGCTTGAAAGCTCCAAGACTAGACAGTGCCCAAGAGATAGATTTGGAAGGCTAGTTGATGTAGGAAAGAATCATACTGGGGTAAGTGCGTAGTCAAGGGCATGTTTGCGCATGTTGACGTGTCATATTACAGGCATGGTATCAGGGATCAAAAAAAGTACCACTATGTGGTGGATACGCACAATGGAAGGTCGGTTTGGTGGCTGATTTCTGTGCATGCAAGAGGATCTGACGACAAGCTATGTGTAGGATCAAGCATTGATGATGATTACTCTGGCAAATCCACCAGCGTCACTGGCTTGGGACGAGCCAAATCCAGAAAATCTGCATTGTCATGTCAAATATGTAGCATTCAGAGACTTCAACTCGGCACCTCCTAGATGGTTGCCCGGAGGTATGTACATCTAGATGCATCCAGTATGGACAGAGTTTTTTTGTGCATTTACACCCTCCTCACACCAGATCTGGTGGTGCATATTCCTGGACGATATCATGACGGTAGAATGTTAATGTTGAGAGAGTTCTTCAGACTAGCAGATTTCGAAACGGGGCAAGTCAGATGGGAGGATTCGTACTTTATCAAAGTTGGTGTGTCGCGGCTGCACCATATACTACATTGCGTGTGAATTCGAAGTATGCTTCTCACCCTGGCAAACGCTAGACTTTGAAAAACAAGCTCATCTTTCTTCACCTTCTGAATCGACACCGAACGATTTGAGTTTATTCGATTATGACGGTCGATTGGGATGGGATTATAATACGCCTTGCTCACAGATTGAAAAGCAGTGAATTATCTATTGGTCATCATGTGCATCTGTTACATATACGTTGTGAGTGTGTGAAACAATGATAGAGTCGCGTTTCATCCCTTACAGGGATACCTCCTGACACTTCACGAATGAAGTCGGCTGATGCTCTCGAGAGCCTAGTTCCCGTTTAGATACCTGCTATTACATTATTTGAAAGTTACCTTAGTGCAGCATTCCAGCAAGTCACTGTCAGCGGTATGAAAGTGCGAGGAAGGAGTGAAGTAGAATGGGGCAGCGTGGATGTGAACCACGCTAGCCTCAATGAGATACAGACTGATTCATTCGCACTGTCCTCATTTTATTATTCCATGATCGTATTTTACCGTCTATGGGTATACAGTATAAATAGCAGTCTGAACGACTCTGTCTTAAACACTCGCCATTGGGAATGAAGCTAAAATTTTATCAGTGAATCTGACAGTCAGCCGACATATACAGTGATGAAAGCACATTCTATTCGTTCATCTAGTCTTGACACAAGACAAAAAAAACCGGCGTCCTTCTTCATGTATCTCGTATCTTGCATCGTTTCCTTTCCTCCTTCCCCTACGCTCTTTATGAGCAGACTAGTCAGCTACGAAATCGCTGTTGAAAGTGGTTGATGGATGTAGTCATCATAGATGCGAGGCTTTACAAGTGTACTCTTATGATGGTTACTTACAAGCAGAACGTCGCTCCAACCTTCTAGAACCACTTGGCAGGTTTGAGGAATCATGTCCAGACGTACCGGGAGGGTCTCTTGTAGTAAAAGGATATGGAGTACCAATTCCCGCATATGAGGAAGACGGACCAGCATCGTCATATGGAGTGAGAGGGTGGGCTAATCGGCTAGTTTCCTGCGGTGGGGAGGGTCTTCTGATCAGTACCGTTGACAAAGCAGTTGCTATGCTAAAATGCCCCCACATGGATGCTACTACAATCGCCCATGTACGGTATCGCGGTAGTAGTGCCAACGGGCTCACCTAGGCTAGAATCAGGCATGGGGCCAAACTCTCCGTATGGGTAGTTCTGCGCCACCCCTGCACTACCATCAGTCGCAAGTGGTACCCACTGTGGAGTCGAATGGGTAGGTTCCTACAGTGAATACGTCGGGTAGTGAGGGACCTTGATAAGTCAATACGTTACGTCAACACTACGTACGGCGACGGAACTAGAATGAACCAGAGTATTGTAGTGAAGGTCATCTAGGCTAAAATTAGGTATGGTCCCGAATGGTGACCCATCTGCGTAACAACAGCCATACAACATCTCTGCATCACCATCCGTCGTAACTGGAAGCCACTGTTGAGTCCAATCGGTAGGTTCCTACGATGAATACGTCGGGTAGTGAAAACCTTGATAAGTCAATTCGTTATGCCATCACTACGTACGGCGACGGGACTAGAATGAACCAGAGTATTGTCGTGAAGGTCATCTAGGCTAAAATTAGGTATGGACCCAAACTCTGACCTATCTGCAGATGGGCAGTTCTGCGACATCCCCGCGTTACCATCAGTCGTAACTGGTAGCCACTGTTGATTCGAAGCGATAGGCTCCTACGGCAAATACGTCGGGTGTTGAAGGACGTTGATAAGCCAATTCCTAGTGCTAACACTACGTACGGTGACGCGACTAGAAACAGCCGAACCCACGTTGCCATGGTTTGGAGTACTTTGACGTGCTGAATCTATCGGCCTTTGATGCAGGTGGGATGGGTAATCCTGACGTTTCCATGTTGAAGCTGCGTTGGTAAGAAAATTGGACTGAGATGGACAATGCAATAACTCAACTCTGTCGTGCCAGTTGAGCAATCTAGAGCAGCAGCGACATATACGGTAATACTTCGAAAAAATGTTTTCGTCGAAGTTCCCGTAATTTCTTGGCAGTTTCTCTGGATATTCACTCCACATTTCCGCCTCATTTGAAATCTGCGCATGCAGCGAAGTGTCAAGGCAATGTTTTCATGAAGAAGAAATGTCAAAACACACACACTCACAATTTTCTGAATGGTCTCCATATCCGGATCATTTCCCAAATAGGCAGGTAAATAGTACTTCAGCTTGAGGTTATTATAGGCTGCTTTAAGCTTCAAAGTCACGTCATCCATGTGCTTTTGGAATGCAAGGACGAGGTCGGACGGCATCCTTGAATGACCATCAGGAATAATCGGTAGTCGCTGTCGAGTCGAAGCGATAGGTTCCTATGGTCGGTTGGTACATGATAAGTGGACCGTAATGGACAGCGCATTCACTCAACTGCGTCAAGCCTTGCAATGAGACCTTTGCATGTGTACAAGAGTTCTAAATATATGATGTATTCCGCCCAGCGTGTGTTGATCCACTTCGTGCAAGGAAGCAGCTCTCGCGGTGGTAGCGGGAGGCTGAGCCAAGGTAACTTTTCCTTCGTCGCCTAAAAAGGGGGAGTGTCAGTGTGTCGTCACGGGGCTTTACTCCAAAAAGGCTGAACGATGAATGTCAAAACCCCCACACTCACAAATTCTCGCATGTCCTGCAAATCCTTCAAATCCTTCTCATATACCAAATGGCCACCTTGTTCCAACTTGGGCGCGAGTTTGTCATAGATTGCCAAGAGCTTTGCAGTCATGTGCTGGACGTGCTTCTGCAAAGCAAGGAAATGGTCCTTGTTGGCTAGGAGCTCATTACCATTAGCATAAGCGCCGAGATTTTTGAAAGCAGCTTCTTCCGCAGCACGATTGCGCCTCTTCGAATTGCCAACCTACGTTGAAAGACGTCTCAGATATAAATGTATTCATTCTTTGCTCCGCTTCAAATTTGAGAAAAAGGAGGTCTTACCGCCGATGCTGATAGGAATACCAGCCATAGCAAACACATGACTGCAGTCGCCATCATGTGGCTTGGATGGATTGTTTTTGTCTGACAGTTGGTGTCAACTATTTGACGAATGCTGTGAATTGTTGAGACGTGCAAAACACACTTAGAAGTGCTGTTGACGCGACCAGTCACTGAGCCTGAAGTGCGCACATGATAGACGCGTACAGCGTGGGCCACGATAACTTGCTCATGTTCATGCCACCCTATCAACAAATGACTATTCATTATTGACCGCATGGTAGCGATGAGTTTTCTCGCCCGTCGCATAGAGAATCTGGATTATGAGGGTATGAGGACTCTGATTATGGCCTCAGTGAAGGCATCCAAGCGTACTTATCCTATATCCGGGAAATGTGGCCCAAACAGCCCGAATAAGACTTGATTGGTTCAACCATTGTGTTTAAATGAAGCTGCTATACCCTCCAGAGTCGAGAATACACTGAGACGTCGCGCTCTGTGATGATATTTTAAAAAAAAACCTCCTAGTTGAACCTGTCCAGCATTCATGTTTCATGTTGTATCTGAGTCGTTACAAAACAAACAAAAACGTTTCTGGCGTTCTACATCACACTTATTTTATCACAGTCCAATTTACCTAGCCTTCTCTAGTTAAGTTCCTACACGGTCTACAAGCAGGATACACACACTTTTCCAATCAATCTAGAGGTCATGCAATTCTATGAAACTTTACAAAAAATTATAACGACTTAGGCATTGAAGTTCTTATGCAATACCTTCTTTTTCAATTTAGTACCTACGTCACCGCGAATATTTTGGCCACTTTCATCTCGCAAGCGGCCATCACGACTGGACGACCTGAGGGCACGAGGTTCTAACCCCCCATACTCGCTTGACTGGAAGGGTATCGGACTCCATTTACTGGCATCCTTCCTTCGTCCTCGCCCTCTGATCGATATAGGGTGACACTCAGTATTGAAGACGTAATCTTCTAATGCTATTATATCGTCTGATGTAAAGAGCAGGTAGAGATATTTCAAAGTTTCTGCCAAGAAGAATGATTGCTGGAGATTGTCCTGCGTTAGATTATTGACGTCTCGAAGGCCAGAGTAGCCTGCTTCATTCCTGCAGAATGTTTCGAGAGCCTAGTAATAGGATTGCATTAGCGCATGGCTCACTATAATGTAATTGTAAAATCGTGCTTCACCTTCACAATGTTCCGACCATATTCCCGATACATAGGATCGTGTGTGAACCTCCACATGTAGAATATCGATTCGATTGTTTCAGGTCTATGCAGTGTCGGCAAGTTGAGGGCAACTATCGTTAGTTATATGTGCGCGCAATTCTGCCTCATGCTCATACCTTAGAATATACCACGTAATAGAAGCCTTCAAGCTACTTCCATTAAACTTTTCAGAGCCCAATCCAGACTCGGTCACATTATAAGCTCCATAACAGGTCCTGGTGATTTTTTGTCCGACGTCTAATTGCCGAGTCCAATTTCCTCTTCTGTGTGTCAGAGCACCTAGCGCGAACATTCCTCCAGAAAAACAAGCCTATTCTTTGATCGGATGCTAAGTGACCGGATTATAGCAAAATCGCCTAAGAATAACTCACCAAATGTTCCATGTCGTCTTCAGAATTCTTGTGGTTTTGAGTATAGTATGTGTTTGGAATCCATGTTTGACCGTTCTCTTCTCGTACGAAGAGACTGCTAAAAGACTACGAGGTAGAAGGCAGAAAATAAGAAACCATACGAGTAGCATACGGAATACACAACACGACCCACCTCAGCAGATTCATCGTACCATACCCTATACTTGTCTTCACCAGTCGAAATCCATAGCTTGAGCAAATACTCATAAAATGAATCACTAGCGGCACCCAATCCATATCGATCTGAATATTGTACATATGGTAATTCAGCAGCGGAAAAAAAACAGTGGAGAACGGTTAAGCAAAGGTTACCTCCCGGAAACCTCAAATGGCCACCCATCACCCCAAAACTGATAGCATACAATCCAGGAGCAGGAGCATTCTGAATACCTTTATGCATTTCTTCATAAATCCTCAAGGCTACCCGCGCATATATAGGATTTCCTGTAACATCACTCAAATATTGGAATTCGAGTTGCAGTGTCCCGATCTCAGCTATGCATCCACTTGAAGCATCAGCAGCAACAGCATTTCGCAGCGATACTTGATTCAGCGGTATTCCTAACGGGCCATTGAAAGAAGGCAATAACCTATCCACGAGTTCCACAGCCTTATCGACTAGTCGTATGTCACCATCTAGATCGTATGCGGACAGTAAACCACCGACGACTCGTATTATGGTTTCGAAGAGATTTATGGTAATTGGTAAATCAAAAGTCATGTTGAGCACCATTGATTTGGCGAGTTGATAGTCATCTTCCAGACCCATGATAAATAAGGTGTCGAGTGAATCCACTGGCGTTGATAGGAGCGAGTACTTGTTGTACCAGTTATGGCCCTGTTTGCTTATGGGTTCGAGTTCATCAGTCCCATTGGCGTATTGAATGTAGCCATCCCACGCATGCTTCATCATCTATTGGATGAATGTCTGTGAGATAAGCCAGTGACTGTAAGTGGGAAAACACTGAACATACACTCTGGACTTGATTCAGCATTTCAAGATCATTCGATCCTCGATCGCTGCCCAGGAATGGTTCGAATCGGGTTATTCCTTGGATTTCTTTGGAAGGACCGGTCTTATTCGTGTATGACGGGAGTTTCTTGGTTTGTGATGTTGCGCCATTGTCACCCTCATGACCACCATAGGGACGAGTAAATCTCCAGGAACTGTCTTTATCGTCGTCAGATGAATCTAGGCCATAACCGCCGATGACCTTTTGCTGTATGGTTTTTCCCCGGCCACCATTTGATTGAGTTGATGAGATGAGGCTGCTGGAGAAGTAGATGAGGATGACAACGATGATGAGAATTGCTAATCTGGTGCCAATACGGGGCTTATATCTGCTCATCTTGCTATTCACCTGTTGAGCCGCCCTTGGACTTTGCGTGATATCAAGGTCAATGATAAGAAGAAGGACAAGACAGACGAAGACGCCGCTTGCGGTCTTGTGCAGCGTCTAGCCCGATATATTCTCGATTCTGTGTGCCGTGTGGGCGGTTGTTGGAGCGATCACAGATGACCTGTCACTCTGATCAAGCACAACAAAATGAACAGGGACGGGTCTAGGCGACATGTACGAGGTCCTGATACTTGGGGCTATATTGATTGTATTCCTAGACGACCCTAGCGCATAATGTATTTGATGGTGTGCATTCTAGGGGAAACCAGACTACATAATATAATATAATAAATTGACTCGGAGACTATAAATACTCGTTCCAGACCATACTGCCCTTACACGTAAGACACTACATTACGCGACGTATGCTAGTCTAGCAGCCTAGCTAGTAGATTGGAAAGCACGACTCCACAGCAACGGACGTGGGTCGTTTGCCGACGTGTACCAAATGGGAAGTGACGTGACGAGTTCTCCCAGCGCAACATAGAAAAAACTGATGATAGTCACGCAGTAATTCCACTGTTATAGTGGTTTACTAACTCATTTCAGCCAACGTGTAGGTGTGAAACCGGAGGCTGCCATTCGATACCTTGATCATGCAGCTGCCAGGAAATGAAAATGCGTGCCGCAATCCCTTTGCATTTGCTTTGGACGCACTCAATTGGACCTGAGCGGCATCAATTCCGTCAGGGCAATGCAAACGGCCACAGATGCATGTGCATGTCCGTTGCTACTCTATCCGGTACGATTATGCCGTGCCATAATCGCCGGCCTGATTCAACCGATCGCACAAACGCAACAACAACGTCACCACCGAGCAGCTAGCGGACAGACCCCAGCATATGATGGCAGGCACCACAGATGCACGCCTCGAAAATTACTTCCGCGCAAACGTCGAGCGGAAAGTCTATGTGTACGTGGCCCACCCGCATCATGCGTAATTCGTCGCTGACTCTGTATCCAATAGCAAGCCGCCGGAGCCAGAAGACTTTGAGCTGACACCCGCCACGCGGCTTCTTGAAACGCGGCGCCAGATGATGGAGGTCGAAGCGGGACTGGTCCAGCAGAAGCAGGAGCATGCCACCAAGATGGCTGCACTGCTGGTGCACAAGGATGAGCTGAAGAGGAGGGAAGCCCAGTTGAAGGATTCACTCGTCAAATTCGAGAAATTCATCAAGGTGCAATACATCCCAGTCGTCCGTGTTGGCCACTGACGCCTCGTATCCTAGGAATCTGATCAGAAGAGAATCCGTGCGTTGAAAAAGTCACTCGACGAACGAGGCACAAGACATGCCAAGGAGCAGGAAATCTCACAGTTGAAGGATATGGTTGGTAATTTAACAAGCAGGAAATCTCGACAGACGAAATCAGTCGAAACGAGTGAGTGAGCCCTGCCTATCCAGCGCGACTCGCAATGTATATACTCAAAAAAAGTGAATATAGACGTGACATACCAGCGATACCTCGAATCAGTGCAAGAAGCTTTCCCGGAATTCGGAGAAGTCAGGGACATCATTGTCCGATTCGACACACTCATGGCCACAAACACCGAACTAGCCGATCGTGCGCACGCGGCACAGGAGGCGTCGGAGAAGGAGAGAGCTGCGTTTGCGAGATCGTGTGAAGTATGTGCGTCATCGACACAATGTCAAAACATAACTCACGTTTCACCGATTAGTCGAGGAATAACATGATACTGAGCTGTAACAACGATATCGCGAAACTTCAGAGCAGATTAGAGGATGCGCAAAGGAATACGGCGAGATGGCAGGCCGAGCTGGACCATGCCATGAGAGGTGCCACCGAAAAATCATTGGTGCTGGGTCAAGTCAAACTGTAAGTCCTGTGCCCAGGATCGTCAAGAAGTGGATACTTATGTATTTTGGAAATAGTGCTACAGCAAACCTGTTCAATCTCGTCCGCCAGCACTTGAACGGAAGATTAAACAGCACATCGGATACACTCATACAAATGGACCGGATTGGACAGTTTATACTGGATCTGTCCCAGATTACTCAAGACGCCGCGTCTTTAGTCTCCATGTCTTCAGCCGGTCCAAACACTACTCCAACGGCCTTTATAACAACATCAAAAGACGGTGCAGTTGCCAAAGAATCAAACGAAAAAATTATCAAAGACCCTGTTGTCAAGTAACCGCCCGTGCCCATCAAATGTAATTTTTTTGTGTCTAGTTATACAATGAAATACGAAGTACTGTCGGTGTCAGTGTACCTTGACTCCTATTGTATGACGTGCTGTGAGCACTCAAACAATATCTATGGAATTGATTTCACTTATGTCGGTCAATTTTTCGCGGCTTTTCACATCGCCTAGAGAGTCTTTCGACTCTTGCTCGGCCCACCCCGGAATGTACCACCTTCATCCGCCTTCCGCTTCATGGGAGTGTTCTTGTCCTTGGAAGGCGGCTTCAGGTAGGCGGGCCATTCATCAGGTTCCCCTGACAATATTGACCATATTGTCAGCTGCCGCCATATCGCCGTGATACCACTTGTTGCAGCGACGGCAATACAAGCGACGCATAGCCGGCGTCTCCACAAACTCCTGACAATAGGGGACAATACTTCTTGCATGTGCAATACTCATTGACCCTTATTTTGTATGCATCTTCTGACTCATTCTCATTCTTGGGTGGTTTCACGCTTCCTCCCACACCTTCTTTCCTTCAGGCAACAGCTGTACGAGTGCTGCCCACTTCTGATATACTTCAATGAAGACTTCACCGTCTCCCAATCGTTGGTTTCTCTCGCCACTCATAATATCTACTTGACACTTTTGATGCAGATGCTATTTACTGAATGCTTTTTTATTGTATTTATGAGCAGCGTGGGCTCATAACCTGATACACTGGACCTATTCATCCAATGATATAAGCATTGGATGAAAAGGTGTTACACTCCTTTTGTAACAGAGTTAAGGCTAAAAGATAAGCCGAATGACGCGATGATATCACATGAATTGACCAATCAGGGTTGGATGGATCCGCCTGATCCATCGGCTGGTGACGGAATGACAAGTGTGGAAAATGGTCGACGGGTGGCATAACCTTGAGCAAGTTATGGGGATATATAGTGTATTCGCACTTAGCCGACGCTTTGTGCGTCTATCGTGTTCGCAGTTCACTCTTGGTGAGTGGTTACGTCAACATCACTTATGAGTGTTGTTACACCTTTACTATTTATACAAATTGCAAGC
>QEAN01000484.1:2900-13584 GCA_006535955.1 Synchytrium endobioticum | reverse complement strand
GTGTAGTGAGTAAGAGTTATCGTGTTGTGACTGAAGCATTGGATGTCACTCCATCCATGAACGACACACGACCCAGCTTACTTCCTTATTTGATTTTTATATTCGAGTTGTTCTTGTCAGAAATGTTTAATGACTGGGAGGTTGAGTTTGATAGGTTTCGCGTTCTTTGGGGTCAAGGCCGGAAAAACGTACAGCCGACGTGACATGAGTTGATACCCAACAGGATTGCGTCGGTTTCGCAATAGTCAAGTAGAATGCAACATCAACCCTCCCCCGACAACAGCTCGTCGTGTTCTATCGAGGTTGGTGGTGAGGTCACGTGGGGGTGACCACTATAAACAGAGTGTGTCTTCTGGCCAAGACAAAAGTTTTGATCTGTGCCGACTAGTATACAATCATTTCGCGTTATGCAGGGGCGATATGGTCGCAAGGGGCAAGGGAAATTGGTCGTTCTAAGTCCCAGCTAGGGGTTAGGAGCTTTCCGATGTTTTCCGGTCGGTAGAATACATGTGATGGTCATATGGCTTCCATGCCAAAATTGAGTCCAACAATTGACTGATTTTTCATCCGTCATGTGAGTGCCTGGATTCGGGTGTGTTGACACGTAAGTAAGCTGGGCGACGAAATGGATTTATATCCATGTGCTAACAATTCTACGATGTGTACCCTCCTCGAAATTTCGTTTGATAATTGCTTGTGTAACACTACGATTAATTCGCGAATAGGTGGGGGAATGTGGGCCCAAGTGCGAAACGGACGGCACATAGGGGGTACTCACACAGGCAGCCATCTTGACACTCTTTGTCACACCCCATCCCTGTCGTATCGAGATGGCCAATTCGAAAATCGGCAAGGGTATGACCGCCTTGATGATGTCGTTCAGGCTCTGCCGCGTGGCGGTATTCCACACCTGCGCGGGCCCAGACATCAACATCCGCTTTGGGTTGCTGTGCGAATCGGCTTGCGGTGCGGTCGAGCCCCGGCGCGATGTGGCCCCGAACGGCGTTGCTTTCAGAGCCTGGACCACCGACGAGGAAACCGCCATGGATGTCGGGTACGCGCATGCGTGTGCAGCCGAGAGAGAGAGAGCCATGCGAAGGACAGCTCTCTGTCTTGTGCACATCCCCATCCATATTCACGAGGTGAGTTCGCGCAGCGAAGGAAAAGGTGACAAGACAAAACACACACATTGTCAGGTGCTTCTCTGCGTTGATGTAACAGAGAAGGCTTAAAGAAACAAGTCCAATGAGTGAAGCGATATCAATAACAAGTACTTAGCAGCAGGGACCTTGATTGATGTTGGATGACTGCGTAATATGATGATTATTGGACTATTAGTTAACAATTTAATACTATTCTGTTTCTAATAGAGTGGAAGTGACAGCTACTATTTATACCATTGGAGTTCACACGTCACGTGATATCAGCAGGCCACCGGTTCGCATCCCAGGTGGCACCGAGCTTACTCTTCCTCATCTCGCACCATCTTTTAGTGGAGTTGTGACCGTGGTCATGACACATATGGCAAAGACAGACTCCGAGTAAGTACATTGCGATTGGGTTTGGGGTTGATGGCGACGCGCCGCGTGCGCCCGGCAACGGCATCGCGCCGGCGGACGCGCATGCATATCGCAGCGCAACATCGTAGTTATCCAATTCGTGATAATAGATGGCGCGTTGCAGCAGATCCGCATTCTTCATCGTCGTTGGCAACGGAGGTAATTCCTGCCCGTCCTTCCATTTCGGTTTGACGGAGCGCGTGTTTACAGTCGAGAAGTGGAAGCGTGCGCTAGTTCGACCACAGAATCTAACCAGCGCAGCTTCCGGCGACGGGTCGGTCAGCCATGCATCGACTTTCTTGATGGCGTTGCGCACTGCCCTGAAGCGGCGTTTGATCGGGGGCTTGCCACGACACGTATTGGGAATATCAACCTTACGCAGCCCATTGACGAGGAAGCTGTAAAAGGCTTGCAGCTGCGATGCCATCCCCGTTGCCTTGGCCAAAATCTCCATCGAGTCCGCCTAAATCGTCGGGGGCAGATCAGTCTCAACTGACACCGATAGGATCTCGGCTTCTTGCAGAGACGGCTGTGACGATGATTGGCTGCTTGGCACTTGTTTTGGGCGTGACAGTGACGCCGGATCTGCTGCCAGACCTAGCACGCTTTTGACTCGATGCACCAGGTCAGAGCCCGACAGCGATGTTTTGGTCTTATCGCCCATTGCTGATTTATCAAGCGATTTAGAGCTTGTACCCATTTTTTCGTCATTGTGATTCGATGCTGCCGGCGTTGCAGGAGCTGTAGGGGTACTCGTCATGGCGTCCGTGGTGACCGTGTCCGCCTCGGCCGTGGCAGCCTTGGCGTTCGTAATGGCGGTGGTGTACGTGTTGTCCATGGCTTAACAGCAATAGGTCGAGAATGTGGTGATTCCTGGCTTGGCCGAGCTGATAACTCGGACACAAACCGAGTCGGACGGTGCGCGGATCGATTTTCCAGGGTCATAGCACGGATCATATCACTCCGCTGCGCAGAGCTTCATGATGGGACTTTTGCTTCTCCTGCTGCGTCATGGGCGATTTTGCGGCAGTAGGCGGTTTAATACTATTGCGCTGTAATGTTTTTCTTTTTCACTCCAATCTTTCGTGACAAATAAGTCAAGGCATACATTCTATCATTGCAAACAACATTATCACTCATACACATTGTCGTATGCTATAGATATACCTCAGCTAACAGTAATTTCACCACGTAGCGCCATAGTTAGTGTTGACCAATGACGGTTCTCCAGACAGCCGAATTTCTCGCTCCGGTCGATCACCGCTCTTCACGTATTCCATCACTACGTTCACAATATTCTCCCCCGCCATCTCATCCCTGTGGTAGTACATATGGCAACCGCGGTAATATAACGATCTAAGTGTCAACATTTCCACAAATAGCCTCGACGTGAAGTATTCGTCAACTCCTACAATTCGGAGACCAAGAGAGGATACTCGGTTGACAAAGTACTCGAGAAACGCCGTATGCCAATTCCTCGCATTGATCCATATAGTGACCTTCCGTGCTGCAAAAGTTACAGACACGTGCTTTCAACCTGGTTCCATGGGTTGAGGGATTCACTCTGGCGACTGGGTATCGGCACTGGTAAGTGTGATGGGAAATATAGTTCTTCCCGTCTGCCTTGCAGCGCGAATATTCTTTTCTGTAGCCGCTACCTATCTTGTATGGATTGAATCGTGTATGGGCCCCATTAACTGCCTTGCCTTTTATGTAGGCCGAATTCGTGACCTCAAGTGTTGCAAGGTAGTTAAAACGGAGCATTCGTCGACTACGGTTACTATCACACTTTCATGCGTCATCTCTCCAGGGACTATCTTGCAAATGAGCGCAGTAGAGAACACCACAAGGCCTAGTATGCAAACACCGATTGCATCGCCTGGGGTAGCTGTGTGGTAGTATATTGGTTTGTGCTTGAAGTGCGGACACCACGTCTGATAGGTTGGCAAGTGTGCTGGAGTATGGAGGATGAAGGATGTTTTGAAGCGCACTAATGTCAGTCTCTTCATGCAGTTAGGCATTGCGAAACATGCTCTAACTGCAAGTACCTTGCATCGGTGCCTCTTTATCCAAACCAACATGAACGCCCAACCTCAATTCAACTCGGCATGGGATAGTGACTACAATGCTGCCAGAAACATACTGTACTGCTTCCTGTATGAACGCACCTTTGCCGAGCACCCTCGTCCGTTCAAGCGCGGCACCAACACAACACCAACATTGACTCTTCAAGGTGAGCGACCCAGGTCGAGGGCATCCATAACAATAACGCAAGACAACCAATACACTCCTAACACGCTAAACATGCAGATACAAGAAATGTCGTGATGAAAAATGCTAGATGATATTATACCCTCATTGTAAATTCAGAGCCATCTAGGGGAATGCAGGAAACTATAACGATGACGCAATCTTGACCTTTCGCTTGTCTAACAGAGCATCCTCTTGGTCATTGTCCCACTTGGATCGATCGAACGGCTCTCTCTTCTTCCTAACTGGAGGCACAAAGTTATTCATCTGGTACCAGTCACTGTAGTCGACAATTCCCCTTTCTAGATGAAACGCGGTGTACCTGGAGGTGTCACGATTAGGCGTGAAACCAGGCACAAGCGGGACTGTGAGTCGCAACGGTTCCGGTATGTCTAGACGATTATGCGAAACGCATATGAGCTTTGCGGGTTTGACTACTTGTGGAAGGGTGCGGGATTGAAGGCTCCGTAATACTATTGTAGCAATGAATTGTCAAAATGGGAAAAAGGGAATCACGGATGATGTACCTTTGATTGTAGCAGCTTGATCATTGCCGGCGGACTTCAATTCAAAATTCACCTGACTCATAATGTCGCCAAAAGCATATGGGATAAATGGTTGTAAGCCTGAAGGCAACAGCTAATAATGATGTGATTTAGAGGGCAAGGAACAGACGCAATGTCATGAGTTATGGCACTCACCGCAGCAGCGCACATCTCCGGACACAGAGGCGGCACTGTACTATCTGACGCATATACGACCTGGTCACCTTCACTACTACTTGTGGCGCTACACATCTTTACAATCTGTAACGGCGACGGTGCCAATTCACCTTCATACAGCACACTATAATCTAGATGCACCCCTCGCAGGCCCCCGTCCAAGACCCAGGCCATACATTTCAGCCACTCTTCAATCCTGGTTTGGCTCATTGATGCGTCTTCATGGACGAGTCCATGCTGGTGCTGGGCCATGAGTGTTTGGGCGTCTAGGCCAGCTTGACAGTATTTGAAGAGGGCGCCGATATGAATTCCGGCACGGTCGCTATCTACGGTGAGATAGAGGTCGGGGTGTTTGCGTTTGAAGAGTCTGTATGTAGCCCAGAGGCCCGACATTGACACGTGTCGCATTTTGGGAATAGAGTCGCCGCCTGAGAACATGGTCAGGAGGGCAAAGTCGCGAGCGATGCGGTTTGGTGGGCAGGTGGGGAAGAGGGCGGACAGATGTGATGCGAGGGTTTGCACGTCGAAAAAGTCGTGGGAGAAGGTGTTGTATATCTGGGCGGGGAGAGAGCTTGCCAGTGCTATTGCAATGGCGAAAGGATGCGTTAGAAGGAGGAAGTGGAAAGGTGGGGGGGGGGGGTTTGGATATACCTAGTGCGACGATATCAGCATCGGATGTTATAAAGGCGTAAGAGTCGTTTGAGCGTTTCAGCATTAGGTGTTTTGCTTCTTGTATTAGTTTGAGCTGTTTGATTGTATTGGTATTAGGACCTCATTGATGGGGGGTGGGGGAGGAGAGGTTGCATGCACGTACTTCACCCTCTCCAGGTACTCTAGATCCAGAGACAGTGACACTCAGTGGTTTCTTCCATTTTTTGACGGCGAATGCGCGACTGGCGAAGAGCACTAGAAAGTCATCAACTCTGTGATAAGATAGACGTGTTGGTGCATAGAGGATAGCCTGTTAGATACCAGTAGAGCAGACATACCGATTCATGAAGTGGCATCCGGGAGTCAAGTTGCCAGGGTGGAACATTGCCTTTCCTTCCTTTTTTAACTAGATGGGCGTGGGGGGAGAGGGTAGGCATCAGGGCTGGCAGAGACGAACCACACAACATACAATTTTGGCATGGGAGTCGACCCTTCTTCTCCGCTGCTCTATCATCTTGGCGAGCGGGCCAGGCCCATCGACGGCAAAAAAGACGGACTTGGCGGGGGTTGTGGCAGACTGGAAGTTTTTCCATAGCAATCCACTGAGTATTTGGAGGACTTTTTCCTTTTTGTGGGTAGCGGCAGCGGCTCTGTGGATCAGATGGTTACAGTCGACGAGGACGTGATCGAAGCCGCGTCCACTAGATGGGATAGTTGGGATGGATGGAATGTTTTCTTTCGAGGGGGGGGGGGAGTCGCGGATGGCGAAGCAGCAAAGGGCGAGTAGGACATACCGTGGGCCGAGGCGAGATTTGGAGAATGCGGCAGGAGTCAGCTGACGCAGCCATGCGAAGAATCCCTGGATGCCCATTCAGATGAGGGGCTGGATGAGACAGGAAGCTCAGGCCGTGTCGGAGTGCGATGTTGGCGACATGGGCGTGTGACACTCCCACGGTCACGGTCCGTTGCGCACACGGGTATCGCGGTCTGGTCAGCATCGCGTCGCCGTTGGATGCCACTACTCATATGCACTCTATGCATGGTGCCCATACACCGGTTCTTTGCCATATATCACATCCGCACATGCCACGCCACGCCACATGCATTCAACCAAACCAAACCAATCCAGTCCAATGACATGAGCTCTCCCGAGTACATACAAGAACCTCCCCCGCCCGCAACGGCAACGGCAACGGCAACGGCAACGGCAACGGCATCAAAGCTCCACAGTAGCACTCGGCCAATGTTCCCTCCCCGACGAACAAATCCATTGTCCCCTGCGGACAGAGCCACCAAGCTATCAAAGAATCTATCCTACGTCCTCCGTCACGCCGCCATAAAGGACGGCTATAATATTAGACCCGATGGCTTCATCAAAGTATCTGAACTGGTACGTCTTGTTCGTGGTCTATCTCTTCCTCCCTCCATCCCATTCGCGGACCCTTTCATGCCTCGTCATCCATAGCTTGCATCCTCCAGATTCAAAGGCTACTCTGCCGACGAAATCTGCGCTGTCGTGCGAGATAACGACAAGCAACGATTCACCCTGCGCAAAGAAACTGATGCCACAAACACGTCCGACTATTGGATCAAGGCTAACCAGGGGCAGAGCATGGAGGTGAGTTATTCGTCTTTGCCCCGTCCTTTAGCCCATAAAGTCTGCCAAAACTTACTAGATATCTCACTCATCCCAGTTGGAACGTTTGGAACTACATATCATGTCGTCCCCAGCCGAGTTGCCTCTCGCTGTTCATGGCACTTTCAAAAAGTGCTGGCCAAGTATATGTCTGTCATCTCGAGCATCCACCTGTTTCACTCCCCCGAAAAGAACCAAACCTTCCCACCCATAAATAGCCAAGACTGGCTTGAAACGTATGAGTAGGACTCATATACACATGGCACTGGGATTGCCTGGTGAAGACGCTGTCATCAGGTATGATCAAACCGCCTCTCTACTCTCATGAACGCTCCAGCCAACCCTTG
The DNA here is from genome assembly GCA_006535955.1 of Synchytrium endobioticum. Lineage (NCBI taxonomy): Eukaryota > Fungi > Chytridiomycota > Chytridiomycetes > Synchytriales > Synchytriaceae > Synchytrium > Synchytrium endobioticum. The sequence goes on along the minus strand of QEAN01000484.1, from coordinate 6,419 downwards.
CCTACCTACCATGTGATAGTGGAATGAGATCAGATGCTGATGTATACATCTACATCAATGTCCCCTTAGCCATGCAAGGTAGTGCGTTAAACCTCTCTGGAACATCCCATGTTCATGACGCTGATGCGTCCCTGCTCCCACCTAGATGGGATAGTATTCGAAAAATCCCCCAACAATGTAATACTCTCTCGGGGTTTGGACGGCGTCATTCCTCCAAAGTACTTTGACCGCGTTACGGACAGCAAGGGTAAAATAATACTACCACCATGACAATTATGTTAGTGGATGGGATAGGTCCGCAAGAATTGTCTACAACGTTTGCATCATCTTGCATCTGCCCCCCCCCCCNNACGCAAGAGGATTTCGAATTCCCAGTAAACTGTTGGAAAGTAAATTTGCATGCAAGCGTCAAGGCCTGACACTGAGCTAGCTAGAGTTCTTGTTAATGAATTGCGTTGCTGTTGCATTGGCCTATGTTCCTGTTTTAGCAAGTCACTTTGAAAATCCAGTGCTATGGTATTTGGCAATGGCGGATGATATGCCTGAAATTTACCATCTGTATTAGTCCCATGCGCGTCTGACACGACATCCAACCGTCAAGCGCAAATTCGAAGTCACGCACATCGTCGTTCACAATGATGTGCCTGGAGGGTTGCACGTTAACTCCGTCTGAAATAAACAGCTGGTGTTCAGTAGATTAAAACATTATCATCAACCGACCACCAATGAACCCATTCGCATTACGTATGTTCATGTTACGCATCCAACAGTATTTGTCAAATGTGTTGAGTGGAACGAGGAAGAGACACAACGAGAGCAGAATCATATCAGACTCCAGCCATACCGTGGTCTGACTAGTGGTGCTTGCTATGACGTGCAGTACATCATAGCAAATCAAAATTGTACTTCCATCCGGTTCTTAGCCATATTGAAAACCTTTGCCATAAACAAAGCTACCAGTAACACACCACGTGGCGTTCTTTGCGAAAATGACGTTGATTCCGTAGGTCCTATCCAATTGTTCCCAAGAATTTTTACCTTCAATAATAACGCAATTTCCTTGCATTGCTTCGATAACGAGCGATTTCTTACTCCACTATGCACTCCAACTTTTTATTGAGATGGGGTTTTCCTCGAATTCTGACAATATACTGTGAAATGCAAATCAAGCAAACAAGGGCAAGTTCCATGCTGTGTTGTACAAGGATTCAACTACATGCCATACATATAACAGTTGACCTTGGAATTTTTATCTGGGGAAAATGTCAGATCCGAAGGAACCCTATTGCGTGCGACATGAGGTTTTAATGTTAGGCACCCGTGTATCCGTCAGGACAACTATTCATTCGAATGACTGTCAACAGAGTTGTGCATACAATACATACAGCGACGGATAAATCAGGCGACCTCGAACCCTATGGATTGAAACACTCAGTTAACATGGAAAACAAAGATGTACAACAATCTACATACCTGCGTATTTCCCCAGGCGGAGGGACCAGCCGAATTTGCGACCTATGGATTAGATCCTCAGTTAGCATCAGAAGCAAAAGATACACAATGAATCGTCTCTGCCTCGAGGTGTGTGCTAGCTGATTCGAACATCTGTTATACACACCGCTTGATGAAGCTCGGAGATTCGCGTCTCCTGAGATCAAGTCCTCAGTTAGTATCGGGACTAACAGCCACATCATCAAGAGGACAGTGAGAGCTCCCTCCCTCACTGCATGCTTGCATCTTTTCAATTGATTTAGGCATACCAATTTACATACATGCTCAAGTTGCAGGTTCGCCAACTGCTGGGTCTACAGATTAAATACTCAGTTAGCATAAAAAGCAAAAGATACACAATCAGTCGTCGCTGCATCCTCGAGATGCGTGCTAACTGAGTCAAACATCTGGGATACTTGCATAAGCCAGTCGCCGGTTGATGCCTTCCCCCTAGAGATCAATTCTTCAGTTAGCGTCAGGACGAACAGCCACGTCATCAAGAGGACAGAGAGAGAGCGTCCTTCGCCCACTGCATTCGTCCATTGTTTTCATTGGATTTAGGCATTTCGATTTACATACCGGCGCAATGCTCTCCTGAATTTATGGATGAGAGCCTCAGTTAACATCAAAAAGGAAGGATATACAATCAGTCGTCGCTACGTCCTCGAGATGTGTGCTGACTGATTCGCACATCTGATTTACATACCACGCGGTCAAGTTGAGCGATTTGTTCCTCCTAGGTATCAAGTCCTCAATTAGCATCAGGGAGAACAGCCAGATCATCAAAGGGGCAGAGAAAGCGTCCTTCGCCCACTGCATTCTTCCATTGTTTTTATTGGATTTTGGCATTTCGATTTACATACCGGCGCAGAGCTCTCCTGGATTTATGGATGAGATCCTCAGTTAACATCAAAAACGAAGGATATACAATCAGTCCTCGCTACGTCCTCGAGATGTGTGCTGACTGATTCGCATATCTGATATACATACCGCGAGGTAAAGTTGAGCGATTTGTTGCTCCTAGGTATCAAGTCCTCAGTTAGCATCAGGGAGAATAGCCACATCATCAAGAGGGCAGCGAGAGCGTCCTTCGCCCACTGCATGCTTGCATATTTTCAATTTAGCCATCCCAATTTACATACATGCTCAGCTTGCAGGTGCGCCAACTGTTGGGTCTACAGATTAAGTACTCAGTTAGCATAAAAAGCAAAACATACACAATCAGTCGTCGCTGCGTCCTCGCGATGTGTGCTAACTGATACAAGCATCTGATATACATACAAAACTGGGCACAGAGTCGAGGTTTTCCGCCTATGGACCAGCTCCTCAGTTAGCATCAGGAAGAACAGCCAAATCATCAAGAAGACAGTGAGAGCATCCTTCGGTCACTGTATGGCTGCATATTTTCAGTTGATTTAGGCATCCCAATTCACATACATGCTGAGCTTGCAGGTTGGCAAACTGTTGGGACTATAGATTAGGTACTCAGTTAGCATCAGGACGAACAGCCATATCGTCAAGAGGACAATTAGAACGTCCTTCGCTCACTACATCCTTCCATTGTTTTCGTTAGATTTAGACATTCCAATTTACATACCTGCGTATATCTCCTCTGGACCTATGGATTAGATCCTCAGTTAACATCAAAAACGAAGGATATTCAATCAACCGTCGCTGTATCCTCGCGATGTATGCTAACGGATGCAACCATCTGATACACATACAAAACGGTGTAGGGAGAAGACGTTTGCTATCTATGAACCAGGTCCTCAGTTAGCATCAGGACGAACAGCCACATCATCAAGAAGACAGCGAGAGCATCCTTCGTTCACTGCATCCTTCCATTACTTTCAAATGATTTAAGCATCCCGATTTACATACATGCGCAATCTGCAGGTTGGCCAACTGTTGGGACTATAAGTATTCAGTTAGCATCAAAAGCACAAAATATAAAATCAAGCGTCACTGTATCCTCGCGATGTGTGCTAACTGATTCAAGCAACTGATATACATACAATACTGCGTAGA
>QEAN01000483.1:0-13607 GCA_006535955.1 Synchytrium endobioticum | reverse complement strand
CTCAGGCCTCATGCCTCATGCCTCATACCGTTATCCGATTATGCTAACATGCGCCAACCTGTACAAATAATAGTCGAAAGACTATTTAGGCGGCGTGAAAAACCGCGAAAACCCGACCTACGTAAGTGAAATCAATCCCATGATGCTGTTTGGCTGCTAACACTGCGTCGTTTGCACTTCCTAGGGGTCAGTTGAGGGGACTCCCAACCAACTTCCAAGCACCTCGCGCGATTTTCACACGAGCCAACTTAAAACGTGACAGTGACACATCAGTACCTGCAGTATATATCATCATCTATACGCATTATTCGTTTATGATGAAGAAGGGAGCCAATGATTTCCTGGCTTTTGTCAACGCATCTCCTTCGCCTTTTCATGCTGTAGAAGAGTGCAGAAAGAGACTCATTGCAGCTGGATTCTCAGAAATATACGAAAAGCAATCTTGGGATAACAAGTTACTGCGTGGCGGCAAGTAAGTCTATCCAACATTGGATACGCCAAGCTTGGATGCTAACCAATGACATCATGCTCCCTTTGTATACAAATCTGATATTGTTTATATATACACTAGGTACTTCTACACCAGAAACCAATCATCCATTCTCGCTTTCGCCATCGGTGGTAAATACACTAGGGGACATGGATTCTCCCTTATTGGAGCACATACAGATTCACCCTGTCTGAAAGTCAAACCGCGATCAGCTAAAACTAAAGGGATTTATACACAAGTTGGTGTAGAACCATATGGTGGTGAGTTTCATTGTGAGACAGTGGAGTTGGACTTCATTGCTTCTTTTTAATTGTTTGGTAGGTGGATTATGGCATACCTGGTTTGACAGAGATCTGAGTATTGCGGGTCGAGTGTTGGTTCATCAAGATGATGGATCCATCCGACATCGATTAGTTCGTGTATCAAGGTAAATACAGGAGAAACAAACCAAAGGCGTCAATCATAACTGACCATCAATTCGGTCTCATAGACCGGTCTTGAAGATCCCAACGCTCGCAATCCATCTAGACCGAGCTGTGAACTCCGAAGGATTCAAATTCAATACTGAGAATCAGTTGACTCCCATTCTTGGGATTGCAGCGAAACTCAATGAACCTACAAATGGATCCACATCAACGTCACCAGAAGATAGCAAACATTCGCCAATGCTCTTATCACTCCTATCATCCGAATTGAATTGCGATGCTACGCGAATCGGGGATTTCGAACTGTGCTTGTATGATACAAATCCGGCTGGGGTTTGGGGTGCCAATTATGAATTCATAAGTTCCGCCAGATTGGACAATCTTATGATGAGTTTTTCTGGTTTGACGGTATGTGATTTCTAGTCCTTGAGCTGGCTGAGCTGGCCACGGTATGGATTCTTCCGGGCGAGTTTTTTTTTTGGTTTGCCAACGCATCAACAGATACCAGGCTTTGATCAATAGTGCTAGTAATTCATCTTTGAATGATGAACCGTTGACTAGAGTTCTCGCGCTGTTTGATAATGAAGAGATTGGATCCGTGTCTGCGCATGGTGCGGATTCAAATATGATGTTGTCTGGGTTGGAGAGATTGTCCAAGACTGATTTTGCCGATGGACTGGTTTCTTCTACTGTAAGTTTCTCAGATATCTCAGGGCTTTGTGGCAACAGAGGAGAAAACACATAACCGTACACATCACTCATAACAATACGCTTTAGTCCACCTTGGAAGAAGCATTACACAAGTCTTTGCTCATTTCCGCAGACATGGGCCATGCTTCGCATCCAAACTACTGGGACAAACATGAAGATAATCATCGACCCAAGATTAATGGGGGGGTCGTGTTAAAAATGAATGCTAATCAACGATATGCCACGACTGCTATTACGGCCGCGGTTTTGAGGGAAGCAGCCAAGATTAAGAATGTGCCGTTACAGGAGTTTGTGGTTAGGAACGACTCGCCTTGCGGGAGCACTATTGGTGAGTATTGTGTGTGGGAGAGTTGCGACGGCTTTAGGGGCCGACTGCGCAATTTCCCCTTGGATCTGACTAGTTCGTTGTACCTGCTGCTTGTAACTTGAATCGCCTACTTACAACGTCAGAAACAATTACAGGTCCAATGCTATCAGCTAAACTAGGATTGCGTACAGTTGATGTAGGCAATCCGCAATTTGGCATGCATAGTATACGAGAAACTGCTGGGGTTGAAGATATTGATTACGCTGTTGACTTGTTTCAAGCTTTCTTTGAGAATTTAGCTAGTATTGATTCAAAAGTGCATGTAGAACATAATTTATAGATTTGTGAATGGTTGATAATCTGAAGTTGATGTTTGGGAATGACATTGTCTATGTGGGTTGTCGTGAAGTGACGCCATACGAGCGGAAGGGTTATGTGACAGGTTTCGCGTGCTTTTCTTGTGATTTTAATCAGTGATCTTGCACTTAATTACCGTGTGCTGTAACCAGCTGACAGCTCTCCCAATGACGTACCCATTGGTATCTGGCGTCTGCGCTTACCAGAAAGTCGGACTGAAAATATTGGAAAATAGACATTCCATGAACGTGGATTCGGAGCTGCCTCTTCTTCTGGATGAGAAGAGGGTAGAGCTCAGCTGGAGTTAGTGAAGAAGCCTCCGGGCGCAAATGGCCAAGAATATGAAATTCTCAAATACCAGTACGAGCAATTTGATGACAAGTATTTGAAATAATGCCGGAACTTGCAACGTAGAGAAGAAACAGAAGCTGTGATACAGATATGCACAGCTCGGGGCAGTTGACGTTGCATTATTGCGTCTGGTTGGGACAATGTTATAGCAAACTTAACAAACAATGTATAATAGCGTTGGCAGACCTCAGATTGTATATGCAGCAAAAAGAAAAAATTAGGAATGGTGGTGGTAGGGTATTTCGGAACAAACTATGGCTTTTCTACCCATCAAAGTGCCTCAACTATCATTCTAGTTTACAAAGTTGGAGAAATGCTCGGACTGAATGTTCATAATATCATACAACCGCCTCTCTTTTTGCTGCTTCTCCGTGTTACTGTGAGTGCAGCTCGAGTAGCGTGTTCGAATACTTCCTTGACATTGCAATTGTTTCGCGCACTACATTCGATGTATCGGTATGCATGGATTCGTTCTGCTACTGTCTTGCCCTAGTTCCACAAAACGAAAACGGTAAGCAGGAGAATACTCCATGATTGAGAGATTATGACCATACCTGTTGAGTGGTGACTGGTGCTTGATTAGTTTTTCGCAGTTCCTCGATTGTCCTTGGATCATCACGTAAATCAACCTTGCATCCCACCAGTAAGAATGGTAGATCTTTGCAAAAGTGATTGACTTCAGAAATCCACTAATAGTTTCCGGAGCACGTCAGTATCACGAGCAAAAGGCTGGTAGACACAAGCCTCGAATGGGTCTACTTACCTTCTCTGATACATTCTCTAGTGAATCAGGAGCATCAATAGCGAAACAAATAAGAATGACATGGGAATCTGGATATGATAATGGTCGTAATCTATCATAGTCTTCCTGACCGGCCGTATCCCATAAAGCCAACTCAATCTCCTTTCCATCTACGACGATGTCTGCTACATAGTTTTCGAAGACTGTTGGTACGTAGACCTACCATTGATGGGTGATGTTAAGTTTGCAATGTCCAACGATCTTCCTGGTCCCGAATTCCTTCGAGTGACACGTCAACATGATCATTATACCACGACTGTCTCTCACCCGACATTTTCGTAATTTACTTGCCCTGATTGTTACCCATGGACCCACAATCTTACACATGACAATGCACCCTCCTACTTACTTCTGGAAAAGTACCTTTTGAGAATACAATCAACAGACATGTTTTACCGCAAGCGCCATCACCGACAATGACCAACTTGCGTCGAAACTTCCTATCGTTCCCGTCGGCCATCTGCTTATGTGATTATGTCAGTGGAGATTTATGTGTGATCGATTCGGGTGTAAGCTAAGTCGATTATATCTTTAGTTAGTTATCATATTAAGACGAGAGCTTAATGACAGCATGAGGCAGTTGTCAAGCAATGTTCCAAGATGATGACAGTCCATTTTTGTAATTCTGATGGAGTGTACTGCTTCTAAGATCCACCTGATGTTCTAGATTAACTCTAATCAGACTGGTTCATCATCATTCCCCGTTCTCTAGATAATTTCAGCAGGGCCGTCTCCACTGGCATCGAGATGGTAGCACGTCCAGCCAGTCCTCGCATTCCATATGCATTTGATTCTGGTATGCTATAAATTGCAAGACATCGTGCGTAACCTGGCGAGCGGCGCAAAACACTGTTTGAATCTTGAATCCTATTCCATGTAACCCGTACACGTTTATACGAGGACTTACCTATGCAGTATGCTGTGGTCTCGGCTAATCTACTCGTCTATCTCTTAACCGAGTCGTTTGGTGTCAATAATGTCGGCTCGTCGAGGAGGGCCGCGAGGAGGAACCCTTCACAACCATATCCCAGTAGGCACGGAATATGGTGAGATGCTGCCGCCAGTGTCTGGCGTCACGATACTGCCCTACAAATGCTGTTTTGTACGTGATTGTTGGCTTGTTGCCCATGGTCATAATCACTCTCTGACGGATAAGCGATGCGGTCGCGAGGAAACACACGGGGGTTCTGCCCAAGAAATACACGCCCTGCTGACGAGGGATACATGCATCGGCCCCTGCCTCCCTCCCTCTCTCTCTGAGCCAGCCTCTCTCACCCACCCCAAGCAGAGTCCAGGTGGATTATTAGGAGTGACTATAGATATATATCCTGCATAGCCAACATGTCCATTAACAAGGCCCACAGTCTGATATGGGATGCCATCTACCATTACATGCCATACAAAAGACCTGATGGAACCTACGAACATGGATTGGACGATGTTTACATTGTCGCAATCGCAACCTGCCTCATTTTGCTGGTATGTATGTCCAATCCTCGTCATGCGCTGGGGTGGTGCACTAGGGAGGCAGGGACGTATCAGTACAAGATCATGTTCCCGCTGTCCTGACTAGGTTGCATCGTTGCATAGGCCAAGGAGGCAGTCAAGCACTCCATCACCATTCCAGTCGGCACGTACTGTCGAGTGTACAAGCAGCAGCAGAAATCCTACATATGGCAAACCTGGTTATTCATATGCCACACTGTATCCATGTGCTGGGGTCTCTATCTGTTTGCTACAGAACCCAAGCCGTATTACAAGGATTTTAGATACTTCTGGTATGCCTACTTCCATGATTAAAGTTGTCTTCCCACCGTACCGTTCTCAGTCTCGGTATATTTACTATTTAGGATTGGTTACCCGCATCAGCAGAAATATCTAACACTCAATATGAAGCTATATTACCTAGTAGAATTGGCATACTGGGTGCATCACTTAATTATCCTCCAAACCATTGTACCAAGGAGGAAGGACTATCTACTCATGATGTCCCACCATGTAGTCACCATCATACTCATCACCGCCTCGTACCATATGAATTTCACCATGTTGGGTCACATCATACTATTCCTGTCAGCACTCTTTGAGATTTATGAGTATGCTTTTGTGCGTGCGGATTGACACGACACACACATATGTAGATTCGATGTATCTGATGTTTTCTTGGCATTATCCAAAGCACTGAAATACTGTGGGTTTGTCGCCATGGTAGACGTGTGCACTGCCGTCTTCGCTGTATCTTGGTTGATGACCCGGCATTTTGGAATGTCAGTTATATTGAGATCAGTCCTGTTTGATGCTCCTGTTCTCATTACGGAACGCAAATGGAATCCCGAAGAGGGAAACTTCTATTCGTACGTCGCTTGTCCTTCAGCAGTGCTGACGTGGCGCGAATAAAATTTCACGATGAAATGCACCGATGAACCTTCAAAATATTCTACATAGATGGAATGTCTACTATTTTTTCTTGGTTCTAATCGCAGCGTTAGAAATCATGTGTGCATGGTGGCTGTATCTAATCCTCAAGATTGCATGGAATATGATTAGAGGGCATCATGCTGACGATGATCGCAGTGATGACGAAGATGCAGCTGACAATGAACAAGACGAATTGGAAATAAAAGATGATGGGGAGAAGGAAATGAAAAAATTGCTCAATCATCATCATAGTCATCATGACCCAGCAAAGAGGAATAGGAATGGTGCTGCAGTGGAGGGCAACGGGGGAACGAGGAAGAGAAATGTGAGTTGTGCGTTAAAAGTCGTGGCTGGCCAGGGATGCAGAATGGACATTTGCATCTTCTCTTGCTAGCAAGAAGCTAATCAAAATGCAAACAATTGCTACCATGGTAGTAATGCCTCGTCACTGCTATACACTTGCTGAGCAAAGCCCGGAAGACTCGTCCTGATTCTATTTACCTAAAAAAACTATTGTTTTTTTTGTATATCGGTCAAGGATATGATCAGAGTAGTGTCCGTTTTCCTGTAGTGGTACCCTTTCACTCACCTAATCGTTACACGTTTTTGCTACTCTCTAAGAATACCCCAGTCCCCTTCACCGCACGCACGCCGGCGCAATCGTGAATGTGGAACTCTCGATTCAACAGTATTTTGCACAGATAAAGTACCAGAACAATGTGGCGATGGCTCTGATGTATGTGTCGACCAAACAATGCGTGGAGACAACACACTAGCAGAGGAAAGAGTTTACTATGATACGGGTTCCTGCTTGACTTTACTCTTTTTCTTCTTCTCCTTCTTTACTTTGATCAGCGCCATTAGTTCAGGTTGTTCATTTCCCTGCTGCTGCGGTTCAGTACTAATCCCACCAATTGGGTCTTCGGGCTCGATGAAACGCTTGACTTCTGATGCTTTCTCCTTTTTTTCCTTTTTGACTTTGGTGATATCAACATCACCATCAGATTGATATGCCGGATCTGCAGACGGCATTATTGAAGGCTTACTATGTTCATGCTGACTCTCCATCTTAATCGAAGTTTCGTCATCGTCATCGTCACTCTCGTCAAATCGGACATGTGTCGCTCTTTTATTCGGTGTGGGATTGCTAGTTTGTAGAGTATCCACGTCCATATCAAATTCCTCGTGTTGGAGAGGTGGTGGTGCATGATTTTCAAGGAGGGATGATGGTATAAGACCTGTATTCTGTGGATCTAGTCGTAATGAACCGGATATGGATAGCATTGAGTTTCGTTTGATCAGGCTGTGTTTTTGAATCGGGCGGCTGGTGAGGGGGCGGACAAGTCAAACCACAGCAAAACAAGTAACATCACGTACTCGGCGACGGAGAATCTCACGGCACTACCCACATTCATGGCCTCACCATTTACAATCCAGCAACATTGTTCATCACTCCAGCTCATTTCGTCCCTCCGCATGGCATCACTGGGTATGCTCGCGTTGAATATCCCACATACTAGACAGCCGATGTGATCGGGCGATACTTTGTTCACTATTCCGACAATGTTTGAGCGTAATGGGGGCGCGAAGATGGTCAGTGTGGTTTTTATGGGGAAGTGGAGGTACGGCGAGTCGTTGATTATCCGCGCGGATGAGGAAACTAGAAGGAGCGGAGCTGTGTATGAAAGAAGAACGCCGTCTAGTTCGGGCATGTACCTAAAGGTACGAGGCGAGGTATGAGCGAACCAAAAGGTTAGAGGTAGAAGTAATGGGGATCGTAGCACGGTAGGGCACTGACTTGATGAGGTAGGCGTTGATAATGGAATGTATTCCATCCATGATGTTGCCTGCGAATACAGGCGGGATAGTCATTTGCCATATTACCTGACACTTTCGGAATGGTGCATGCAGATTGGTTTGCGGAGGTGCTTGTTGTGGGAGTGGTGTGATGTCGAGAGCTTGCTTCTTATGGGGACGTCCTCCGACGGGGCTGCCTGGTGTATCTCCTAGTGGGCGGATGGGGGAAAGGGCCCTCTTCTTGCCTTTGGACATTTTTGATGTTTTGATTCTGTCGCGATGTGATGGACTGCGGATGCGGATGCGTGACGTGGAGGGCGCATGGCCGAGGGGCTAAATAGAATATCAAGTCCAATGGGAACTGCTCCTTTTTATCTGTCGTTTCGCGCACGGCCGACAACGCGGAAAAACTGTGCTTTAGATGATTCGGTCCCTTCGCCCTGACGACATTTCTGCATCTCAACTATCTCGATCCTCGAAATCCTAACCGCGATCACAGCCAAGGCACCCATACAATCCATCCATGTCAGAACCACCCTCATCTACCTCCGAAAATCATGATTCCGAATCGACAACCGCCATGAATGGACGATCCACCATCCAAGCTCCACCAGGAAACTTGTTGGAAGAGGCGCAATTGGCCATATCGCGAAAGGATTTCAAGGCCGCCTCCACCAAGTTTACAGAGTTGATTCAACGAGCACCATCTGCTACCAACTTGGCATTGGCCTTCATGTCGAGAAGTCTATGCTATTGGGAATTAAAGGAATATCAAAAGGCTTTGGATGACGCCGTAAAGGCGTACGAAGACTTTGAAAATATCGTCACGGTGAGCCTGTGTACGCGCTAAAAAAACACTCATCGGCTGCTTCCCCTTACAGTAGGATCTAACTACTTGAATCACTTGTAGCCACATGAAATTGTACATGGTGCATACAGCACCAAGGCCGTGTCGGCCTTCCAAATAGCCAAATGCCATCAACAACTCCACAGTGACGCAGCATTAGTCGCAAAGTACCAGAAACTGGGAACGGATCTCTTGAAAGCATCAGTAGCGGATTCCGAAAAAGCGGCATCCCTGAAAGATCAAGGTAACGACTATTTTAAACGCGGGTGGATGGAAATAGCGCTAGACAAATATCACCAAGCATTGAAGCTTGATCCCACAAATGGGATTGTTATGAGTAATATATGTCAAGCATTGCTCAAAATGAATAGACTGGATGAAGCTGCGGATATAGCCCATCGGTGCACCGATACTAAGCCTGATTGGGCAAAAGGATGGTACAGAAAGGGCATGGTAGCAATGAAAAAGCGGCATTACACGGATGCAACCTCGTCATTCCAAAAAGCATTGAATTGCCAAAACGTAGCGCCTGATGAATTATCAGAAATCAAAGCGGCGTATATGCAAGCCGTAACCCTAGCCGAAAAAACAAAAGAAGTAAAGGGTGGGCTTGATAAACAGTATATGGGTATGATGATGCAAATGAGGGCCGCGTCGTGGAATGTGTATGAATGGTATGCTAAATCGAGAAAGGATGCCAAGGTTTGGATGTTGAGAGATTGGGATACAGTTGTGGTTCCAAAGATACAGGACGATGGAGAGTTGGTAAACTTGTGTGAAAGGGCCTTGTGTACAGCGTTTCCCTGTATGAAGAAAGGCGCTTTGCCTATGGATGTACTCAAGTGGCAACAAGGTGCTGCAGTAAGTTTGAAATCACTGTGACACGCACAAAATTTCCTAACGCATATCTTTATAGCCATCACGAACGTCAATGGCCGCCTTCACGATACCCGTAGCACCACTCATCTCCCTGGTGATAATGCACTATATCCTTTCCAAAGCGTATCCAACCCAAAAATGGTACATGGTATGGACATTCCAAGCTGATCCAGCTGTATTCAGTGGATCGGTGCTCTCACCTCATATCAACCAGCATCGAACGTTTGCCTCCATAATATCCAAAGAATCGAAAATAATAGTCGATATTCTCTCAATATGGGCTCATGGCGCAGGGTAGGTTTCAATTCCATGATGCTGTTTGGCTGCTAACACTGTACAATACAGGGGTCCTGCCGAACCCGCAAAGGCATGGATTGATGAGGTCGTCAAGGCTGGATTATCGGCGTCTAGAAAGAATAATGAGACCGATGATCCCAAGATGCGTAATCAGACATGGACGATATACACGTGTGACGATCGACTATCGGTTTTAGAATTCATGGAAGGTGGTGCGCGTGCTGAACGTGCTGAAAAAGAGCTGGTAAAGTTGGAAGAAGATGAAAGGAAAAAGGGAGGAGAAGAAATGAAAAAGAAGGTGGAAGAGGAGCGCGAGAAAAGGCGGGTTGAAGAACGGCGGAAGATGGTTGAAGAGGCTAGGGCGGCTAGGCTGGCGAGGGGCGAGAGGCTACCTTCTGAGCAGGAAAAAGACGGTAGCTGTCATGATAGTAAGGACGAAACAGAATTCAGGGCCCCATTAAGTGTACAGAATACGATAAAATCATCCGGTAGTATGTATTATTTACTAGGTATAGTAGTCTTGTCCATAGTAATCGCTTTGATTGCCGTGTATATGATGTAGGCATTGGATTGCTGCTCGGATCAAGGCCCCTATTTGACCATCGTGCTGTTAGCAACCAAACAACATCATGGAACTTGCATCAAGGAAATGATTCCACTTACGTAGGCCAATTTTTAGCGAATTTTCAATCTGCCTAGCGAGTCTTTCGAATAGATTTCTCACCATCAGCAGTTCCATTTTGTATTGTATGGATGGATATGTAGCGGCGATATGATGCAACTGTATTCGAGGGTCTAGGGCTACAAATATACTATAGCCTATTCCCAGCCCTAATGTTTCGATGACATATGAAACGCGATATCCGGCGTTGTTCCTCTTACAGCTCCTGCATGCAACAGGAGACTTTCCGATTGTGAGGCTGAAGGGTGTTGTCAGCCTGGCATCAAACTTGGAGTGGCACTTCAAGTTTAACAGCCGACCCGAAGGCCGACGTCATCGAGTTCAACCGGTCGGACACCGATCGGTGATCTTATCATGTGATAACATACCGGTCACTGTGACATCGCTGTGGCAACCAAATGACAGTTCCTGGCAAAGGGAATCTTTTTTCCATTCTATCCGTCCCCTGATAATTGCATTTGATCGCGTGGGGATCGCTCCCAAGGTTGTCACCCCTTGAGCACTGAAGCACATTATTCTACATTGACCTCGAGCGCTTGCTTGAAGTCGGACCCAATACAGCATCAAACCATAGTGCGCGCAGTCCGCAGGATGCAACATTGGAACATACATGGCTAGTTTCCGCTTCACATCTGCCGAGGAAGTGCATTCATGCGTGGGTGAATCATTTTGTCAAGAAACCAAATTATTCAAGAATAGGGGTGTAACATGTGATACATCAGAAATGAACCTCAGGAACAGCGCTAGGCATCGAAGGCACTAGGTTGAAGCGAGTATTGAGTACGCAGTATCCCAAGAACAACGGGTGGATTTTCATACCTTGGATCAATCACAATCCCGAACTGCGCCTCCAAAGCATGTCTCAGCTGTACGTCCATCAGTTCTTCAAACCCCTTGCCGGGATCACCCAGCACGGCCTTCCTAATCATCTGCCACAACCTCTGCAAATAGAATGCGGTAGACGCAACAAACAGCGTCGATCTGAAAAGGTAGTAATTGATCCGTGACATTACAAAGCATGTGACTTTGGATTGTGCTGCTTGTGTGGTGGTGTTGTTTGAAAGAGGGAGATTGCGGGTCCACAGGTCCCATGAGGATCCTAATCCGCGGACTGCCCAGTCTAGCTTGTGGAAAAAATTAACAATGCCGAGGATGCAAGGGTTGGAGGAAATGCGTGCCTGCCATGATATTCACTCTGTTGACAGGTGATCCCAGTGCTTTGTTATTCGAACGGACTAGATTCATGTTCCGCCCAATGAAGATGATTTCTTTTGGCAATAGCTAGGTTTAGCGCGGTTAATGCCAAAAGCTATAAAAGAGTACAAGTCATATAGAGTATACTTCAATTTCTTTCATAAAATGTTTGACACGCGCTTTTGCTTGAACTTGCATCTCGTATATATCCTTCATCGATGTTGTGGGGTCGGCGTACACGGCCTGTCCTGGTTTCCAAGGCCTTTGAAGGGTAGATGAAGCTAGCATTTGAACGTCGCTTATGCCCCATGTTTGCGCTATTCGTTCCCTAATGGGGAGAGAACGAGTCAGTATGACGGGAGAGTCATCACATTGATGTAGGGCTACATAGTGCTCAAGTCCCCAGTGAACAGACACTTCCAGAATAGGGCATAATTATGCCTAAAAGATTCTTCTTCATGGATGTATAGTCCGTGATCGAGTAACACTAGTTCTTGTTTCTTTGTTATCGGGTTTCGTCGAATCCTACAATTATTGTTCTATAGTTATTGCACAAAACGAACACGGCGAATTTCTACTCACATCAGATTGCCTTGATGCGGGTCGCAGTGCTAAGACTGGATGTGAGACATTAATGCGGTAACTGTGAGGAATGAACGACACACCACAAACCCCAGCACGAATATCTGATGTGCAAATGTATCCACCATCGCAGTCATGGCCTCGTTAATATTAAACCCTTTACTCTTTAACGCCTCGACATCACCAAACTTGACACCCTCTATCCACTCGGCAGTCATGACTCGTCCTGAACTATACTCGTGGTACACTTTTGGGATGTACACGCGATCGCGCAGTCTCGGTTCGGCCGATATATTAGAAGCAGCTAGTTCGGCATTCTGTCTTTCATTAATAAAATCTGCTTCCTTGCGCACTTGCGAAATGATGTAATCTGCAGACCAGTACATGGGTATATCGAATAGCTTTTCAAATAGAAAGACGAGGAGTTTGTATGTTTGGAGGTCCCAATACATTTGGTGGCGGATGTTTGGTTTTTGGATTTTCACTGCTACGGGACTCCCGTCTTTCAGAGTGGCTTTGTGGACTTGCGCTATTGAGGCCGATGCAACTGGCACTTCTACAGGATACAGAGGCGTTTAACTTGACATAATGAGCAGATTAGCGCAATGCATACCTTCAAAAGTCGCGAAGATCTCATGCGGCAATTTGTGGAACTCTTCTTTGAAAATTCTTTCGACTTGTGGGTATTCCACATAGGGTGCTTCATCGTAGAGCACTTTGAATGTTTGTGCATATTGTGGTGGCAGGATGTTGTTCAGTGAGGCGATCTTGAAATCGAGCGGTTAGTCCTTTCAGAGAGTAGCGGGAACACAACGTGATGGAAGTTACCTGCTGGCCAAATTTGATGAACAATCCACCATTCTTGATGCATGTCTTGAGTATGAGTTCTGACGCTCGTTTGTGCAGTGCTTCGATCCGATCTATTGCATAATTTGACGGTCATGGGGTACAGGGAATCACTAGAATGCTTAGTGGGAGCACAGTGATTACCCGCGTTGCCAGGGCGGAAATTCAGCTTATAATCAATTGACTATAGGGTTGTGTTTGGAGGGGTTAGGCGATGGGGTTTGATTTGCCGGTTTTCAAATTTGCTCCAGTCGACAGAGATGACAGGTCGATTACATACCAGTACTGCACCTATCAGCGGCGAGCTTGCTTAGTTGTCGTGACTGATAGGTGTTAACCTAGCCCAAGTTCATTGGCCACTTACCTGCGTAGAGCGTCCATATATCTCTGGTGAATGTGGCATAGTTGAGCGTTTGATCAGCGACGTACAGCCCTCCCAGGGCGACAGCAGTAACCATCGTCTTTCGGTAGCGAAACATTGGCGCTGATGCTAAGTGGGTTTGGTGGGTGGCCTGTGACTCGGAGCGACGTGCCGGCCCACAGGACTGCCCAGGCTCTTCCTGAATGTGCGAGGCATTGGAGACGCTCAATGTTTGCAAGGTACAAAGGAGTCATACCAGGT
>QEAN01000482.1:1450-13706 GCA_006535955.1 Synchytrium endobioticum | reverse complement strand
CAATTCTCCATTACTCACGGACAGACAAGGATAGGCAATAACGTCACATCGCAAAAATTCTCAGGAACAGGCAGTAATTTCGAATGCTGGACACACTCTTGGTCCGTTGGACCCTACTCTGCTTGTATTATCTAAAACGTCTGACCCCTCATCGTTGGCAACGCCAGACGTACGAGGTTAGTTTTTTTTTTCAGGCATGGCAACAAGGATATATGTCAGCACGATGTCAACAAGGACTAGACACGGGCCGCACCATGCTCAACGCAAAACACACATCTATGCACATCTATTCAGAACTAGGCGAACTACAGGCCCTTGGCCTCAATCGGCGACTCCTTGCGCGCATCCTGTATCAGCTTATCAATGCCCTTGTCCTTGATGGCCTCCTAGCCGGATGCGTAGCAATGGCGGGGTCAGCGCGTGACTAGTGGCGTATGGCGGGGGCACTCTGATGTCGCGCGGCACGCACCCACACGCACTCCTTGTACTTGCGGAACAGCTCCTCGCAGTCCCCGCCCTTGATGCCCTTGAGGAACTTTTCGGAATACCACTTGTTGAAGCAGGCGTCGTAGTCGTGTTTGAGCGTTGTGCATTCCGGTGCTAGACTGCCCTAGAAGCGGATGCAGGTGGGTGTATGTAGGCAGGCAGGCAGCCATGTATGGCCGCGCAAAGGGGGCGGGCCGGGCCGGGCCGGGGCGCAAGCACACGGCATACCATTGTTTGCGATGTTACCGGTGCCTCTTGGAAGGATGGTTGGTTGTGTCTTGTCACAACGAATGCGTCAATGTTCACCATCGCAAATACCACGTTGCAAAGACAAGCAAACTACAATCCAAATATATTAAAGGCTGCCATCTTCAGCATCGAGAAATTCCTCGTCGGGCTCTGCCTCACGTTCAATTGGCAAAACATGAATACGTCCATACAGGTTGCATAATAACAGCAATCCGCTATTCAAAGGTTGGCCTAGACCTTTATGTATCAGTTTCGGCATTTCGTCTTTGTGAACGCCCAACCACCTAAAATCATGACAGAACAGATGTAAAAAAAAACTATTGCCATCCTTTGACTACACAAGCGCAATGACTTACTCAATCCACTCCCAGGGTGTGGCATCTCCAGTAACTTTGAGTTGAGGCTCAAACTTAAAGTCACCAGTTTGCACAAACTCTACAGTATCTCTTCGGCCCGCGGAACTACCACTACTCCCATTACCACCACCAATTGAGCCAGCCCATGATCCGCCACGGCTAGGCAATTTACCGTCGTCTGATGAAGCAGCAGATGATGTCGTGCGCAATATCGGTGATAGGCCACGTCCCTCTGCTACTGTTGATCCATTACTGAGTATGCTTGTACTGTCCGTATCGTCATGGTCAAACTCAGTTCCTCCATCGGTAGATGCTTGAGATGTTCGACTGTATAATCCTGCCAATTCTTGAAGGTACCTTTTGTTTTCATGTATGCAATGATGTAGCTGGGTGTATCGCATCTGTTCCAACAAAAAAAAACGAATCTCACCGATACAGCCCGAAGTTCAGAGCCACATCAATCTGACCAGAAAAATCAGTCTTGAAACTATATCCGAATTTACCTGACAACGGAGATCCATCCACAATCAAATCCATGGTCGTTGCTGGTACACGAACTACATTCTTGGCCCCCGACGACGTATAAAAGGTAAACCATTCCTTCAATGCTAGAGTTCTCTCCAAGTTGGGCGTGATAGCCTTGGCAGTACATTTCCGTATGGCAAAACTAGACACCTCTACGAGGGTTTGATTGCGTACACAGAAGTCTGCATTCGGTGCATGCATATATCCGATTTTTACCATGCTAGCCAATACTAGCGCGCAATCGGGATCCCGAAAGTTATAACGCGTCATGGTAAGGAATGCGTCACCTACAACTATATTCAATGAGGCCACTGACAGAGCTGGCAGCCCGTCTAGCATCAATATACCAGTGGTTGGATAGTCTGCTACTGAAGGCGATGGTGCTACAACTTTGTGACGACGATCTGTAGACCGCTTGTCATGAATCAAACTCAACAACTTTCTATAATTCTGTCCGAATACAGGCAGGGTTCGGCGGGATACAATGGCTCGGACTTGGTCCACTTTGAAATGCATATTGATGCTCGTCGGCGGCTGCTGTTTACCTCCTGGAATAAGTAACCATTCGTCAACAATGGTTCCAGATATTGGTAAAACCTCCAGAATGAGTATTCGTTCATGTTGATATTCTAACTGCGAAACTATACGCTCAATCTTGACATTCAAATCTGTAGCTCGCCTCTTGTCAGTCTGGGGATCGGGTTCTGCATCCCATGGATTTGTACCCCAACCAAAGACTCGTACATCATTCACTAGTAAACTACCACTAGTACGCCCTTGTGCAATCAGGCTCAGTTCACGGAATCCCATCATCAATGACCTAGATTCAAAAATATTGCTCGTCCATACCCCTGATGTATTTCCCAGTAAATTATCAAGTGTAATGGTTGCTCGGCCTATAGCTTGCCCTAGATCAGCGACCATCTCAATCTTGCCCACCTTGCCAACAATGCGAGCTGAATCTCTGTAATTGACCTTTTTGGTTGCCGCCAACCGAGCCAACTGGAGGAGCGAGCGCGATGGTCGTTGACTCATAGGAGTACCATCATCAGACTTCGATGGATGTAAGATGGCAGCAGTATATACCGAGCCCGCCGGTGTAGATGGATATGATGGGGTGGAACAGCGACCAAACCACGTTCGGTCAAACAAGAACAAGTCTTGTAAATGGCGGACATTCAAGTCCATTCTCAGATACGGTAAATCTCCTTCTATCACATAAGTTCGATTGTGAGACTCTTCAATCATGGTGGCTCCAAATTTTAACTGCTTTAGCTCAATCTTGATACAGTCTTCTGGAGAATACTTGTTTCGTAATCCACCTGCTATACCGAGCAAAAAGCCATGACAGCACATAAACCGATACACATTGTGCAATTGCCGGGGCGGTATATACGAGACAAGAAAGTTGACTTCCTGCACAGTCAATGCACAAACTACATTTGGCTCACAGGTCAAGTTGACCACTGTTTCCGACAGCACCAGATGTAGCGTGACACTGTATCGAGGTGCCGCTGCAGATAGAGCCCTGTTACTGCTAGGTTCACCACGGGCATAATATGATTGTTGGCTCGAGTCTGGCATAGAGGACATGCGTGTTAACCGACCAATACGTGTTTGATCCATCACATCACGAGCAAAATCTAAAATATTCGGTGATATACTGTTTTGACTTGGATGAATACGAATTTCAAGATGCAGCCCTCCAGGAGATACAGAATCGTCCGTTCCACGCACTCCAACTGTTACTCCAGGTATAATAAAGTCATCTAAACCCGTATCTTTCTCTGAGAATGTGACCGTTCTCTTGGTCGGTCTTTCTACTCGGGGTAATTGACCAGTAGTTGCTGATAGTCGCCGTTTTGCATCCGTATCGGAGCGACGATCTGTATGTATTCGACACATACCAGACTCAAACTTGAAATGTGCTTCAACCTATGAGCCGACGCCTTCTCAACAACTCACAATACACATCTCTCAATCTGATGAAACTTACATCAAGTACCATGGCCCGAGACATGTTGGCAGTATCCGACTCGACCGAGGGGGCCGTCACCTGAGATGCATTCACAACCCTTAGAACGTTTCCTCTACTAGACTCGTAGACTGCCAGCAGACGATTGATATAATCTGCAATAGCAGCATCGAGCTCAAACTCAAATCCACTAACATCACCATTGACGACGTGATGACTATTTCCATAATGGTCTTCCACACGATGCACACGCGCTTCCATCTTTTTAAGCAAAAGGCGATTTTGCAATGGATGAAATCTACTCGAATATTGCTTCGCATCGGTCTTGATGAGCGACGGGACGAATTGTAGACAGCAATTCTCAATGACTGATGCGGATTTACGGAACTCATGCAATCGGACTTGGATTCTCGTAATACTCCAAAGAAGTGTCGGGATAACATCTGCTTCAGACTGCCTTGAGCCGTTGGCATCTAGAACAGCCATACTATCACCGACAAGTGGTAATGCAAACCCGATATTGGCCAAGTCGAGTGTTATTTGGCGATGTGTAATGTAAGACTTTGCTGCTTCTGTGTACTCTGGCACTGGGACATTGATGGATTCTAACAATAACTTGGTATGAGCTCTCCAAGACTTCAATTCGTCAGTTTTGATGGCATCTTTTCGTGCCAATTCTGCATGGTAGTACCAGCAAAAGTCAATGGTCTTTGCCAGAGCAACGGGTGGCAGATATGATCTGATACTAGGGATCGGGAGCGGGTTCAGGGACAAACGATATGACAAAGTAAAAAACCACATAAATACCTTCGAGACGAAATTACAATCTCAGAGGGAAACGCACTGTCGATCATCTTTGGCAGACTCTGTACCTTCAAATCAACCATTTCAAAGAAAGCGAGCATCGGCGACAATTTACCACGAGGCTCACTGAACCGGTGACATAGAGAGAACTTGACGCTTGTTGCTCTCAGATTCCAATTCAAAGAGGACTCTGGCGTCTCGGTATTTCTAAATATACCATTCAAAGCCTGACTATCAAACACCATGACTACATCTGGACTTTCGGCAGCAACAGAGACACCTAGAATTGTAGTATCGATGTCGAAGCTCATGGCGGACTCAAACGAAGGCTCATCGGCTGCTGTTTCGAAGCTATTTAAATTTCTAGTCACACTTGTATCGCGTTCACGGCGATAAAACATAATGACTTCTATGAGGTCGTTGAGCTCGTGTCCAAAGACAGACTGAGCTGTAGTGAATTGATCAATCATATTCACGTTCACAGTGGCTGAAATCGTTTCCATAGATATTGACGTTTCAAGGCGAGGCTTGATGACTTTGTTATAGCTATAACTTTTATCCACATTGGGCCGATTCTCAGCCAGATCCATCAACACAGAGAATCGTCGACCGGTGGGGCCCGCTTTGAACACTGACGCATCATCATCATTCACAATGGCAAACGTCATGGCACCTCTAGAGGTAATAGCAGGTACTGTGAAGATTGGTTTGGAATAGGTAATCTGCTCTTCATCAATCGTCGAGGTTTCGAATGCTATGTCCTGCTTTCCCAGTCGAAGCACGTAATTCATGGAAATATGACGTTCCTGACGTTCGTATTTTTCTTGACGGTTCAGGACTAACAACCATTTGGTACCAATATAGTTAAGCCGCAGAGAACTAAGCAAGTCACACTGAAAGTCCACACGATCTATCCCAACTTGCAAATCAACCACAACTATTCGACTGGCTGCTTGCTCGAATATACCTTCTACAACCTCATATGCCTGCGACTGTGGATGATGTGATACAGGAGAAAGTTCTTCAATCATTTTGTTGAATAAAAAGTCGTATTTGGGTAAATCTTCATCACCCCATTTCTCTAGAAAAGCATGTAGCTTGAGCAGACTTCTTGGTAATGTGAAAGCCACTGAGCCAACAAGACAGCCAATTTTTAGTGCCTTGGGTGGTAGGCCTCCAACAGGCATCGTATGTGATTCACGAGACATGGTGACGGTGGTAGAAACTTTGCGGATATCAAATGTGAGCAGTGGGTGGGCTCTTTCCGATACTCTGAGTACTATGTAGTCCACTCTACCAATCGTGGAATGGACTAGGTCCTCAAAGACGTGACGTCGAACAACGTCGTCAATGACTAAATCACAGCGATTCTTGCGTGTAGCTGCAGCTGTGGAGGCTGATCGTAACCTCAAACGGTGAATCGTAGATGGTTGGATACCCATGATATGGACTTTCATTTCGAGGAGATGCGCTTTTGCGACGAGCTGCACAATGCTGACACTTCCAGTGACGGTCAGCACTGCCAAGAGACCCGCGGGAAATACGTCATCCCAATCGAAAGCCGATAGTGGCTTGGATGGAAACTCTGTGCGTTTAAATGCAACTGACGATCTGCGGCGAGTGCTAGGGGTGACAGGAAGCGGTGGGAGTCCTGGAATGGCTTCTGGTACTAGCTTCCTTTGCACAAACCAGCTGTACACTCTCAGAGCGTGACGTATGAACCCGAACACTATTTGGCATAGTGGTGTGTTAAAATGGCAACAGAGGGCATAGAGTGTTAAAGATCAACCGTTTGCGTACTGTTGGGATTTATCTCAATCCTTAGACTGTCGATAGAGGCATGACCGGCCACATCCAAATATTGGTGTAAGATACTCAACACAGCTGAAGACTTGTTGTGCATCTCATGCGGAGTGATCCATGGGCTGTCTTCACCAATCTTTGCCGCAGGCAAGCTTGCAAGCTCATTTAAACGGGTTTTCAGGGTAACATGCACTGACCGCATTTCCACGGTGTTCTCCGTAGCGTGCTGCTCTACTATAACTAGAGAAAACCTCTCACATTTGAGTGCCGTGTGTGTATTATATACTCCAAGATTTAACGGTGTATCTGTTCGTGCATCATCATGACCCACGCCATACAATTCCAACAACAGCGGAGAGCGTCGCAATTCAAACTCCCCAATTTCGGCTTGTCTCCAATCCGACAGATGTGCTACAACGGAATCAAAGAGCTGTTTCGGTGTTGCTTCATTGTCGGCAAGCAATATGTTTGGAGTAGAGGCTATATCAGGGGATAGGTTGCTCAAACAATATCGAATGTGTGCTAGGATTTTCCAGCTGCTAGTACTTTGAAAGGGCCTACTGACGAGATTCCACAATACCGAGCGATTCGTCAGAAATTTGGGATCACCGGGAGGTCGAAGTTTTGACAGCTCTAAAATCCGAGCAACGAGGAGTTGAATTTGCCGTCTTCTCTTGTTTGAAAACTCTGTTAAGAGTGTACTTATGTCAACGACAAAGTTCAACCATGTAGTCAATGATCCAAACATGATTTCGACGGTTTGGTTTATGGTGGTGATATTCAAGGATCTCATTTCAAAATTTACAGAGGAGCCTCTCGTGCCGGTGTCCTTTTTCTGGCTGACTACGGCAGTCCATGCCACCTGATCCGAATGGATGTCCAATACTACCGGAGCTGCCTCTAATCCATGACTATGATCTCCAACCACCGATGCTCGCCTTGCTGATCTTTTTTCTGCCGGTACACCTATGATACCAACAGCATTCATTGTCCCCATGAACCTCAATACGAAGTGGAAGGCTGCACATTGAGTTAGTAGTTTGAGCTCAACCAAACTTGGAAGTCGTAAATTGTTCATTGCTGAGGGATTCTCATGCTTGAGGTAGACTTGAATGAGCGAGTCGTCGAGCGATATATCGAAAGAGCATAACACTGCATCAGATAATTCGTATCGTGTGCGAAGATTGATGTTGCGATCGTCGTTGAGGAAGGTGGTTGATTCGGGTAGCTGCATGTCTTGAATACACAGGAGGTCAACTTTGGGTACTCCAACCAGGATAGCAAAGGAATCGTAATCGTATTGAAACGATTTCGTGACCCATGACATGTATGCCAACTGGAACCGATCAAGCAGAGAATCCAAGATTATGTCCTAAAAGGTACACAATCAAGGTCAAGGGGCGGGAATTGGAACTTTCAGAAAGGCCCGTCAAAAGGCAATACCTTGGAAGTCGTTTCCACTAGTACCTCCTCGACAAGCTTCAAAAACATGGGGGTCAACAAGACGGATAACTTTTCTGGCACATCTACTGTTACAGCTTGATGACAAGTATCTTCATCTAGACTATCCGCAAGGCCATGTTGTCCGCCTTTGTTGTTTGATGCAAGTATCTTGAATGCAGGGGGAAGCTTTTGGTTATTCCTCATAGCTGCAAATCGTTCAAAGAGTCGTTCTGACTGGAAATTCAATGGTTCAAATTGGGTCAAGGTTGGACTAATGTAAGCCTGTAGACTAGGTGCTAAGAGATGTTCTGCAGGTTTGACCATTCGCCATCGCCGTAGATAGTCACGGTATGGTATCGACCTGGGCGTAACAGGTTCTTCCTCATTCAGCCACACCGATTCAGCAGCCAAAACAGGCTCTGCTTCTGGCTGCTGAGATGGGAATTCTTTATCGGAGCTTGCGTCAGAAGCTGTATGATAAGATCCATTTTCATCATTCCTGGCCATAGGTTGTTTATGTTGCAAAGTTAGAATGCAAAGAATCCAAAGTCAGATCTAGTAGTTACTTTGTCGTCTACCTTTGTATGACTGCTGATCCACTGTCAAGGGACAATGTTGCCACCCTTTTCCCATCATTAGTGAAACTAAGCGGAACATGGTACTCTGGGTAGAACATCCCAACATAGCTTCCAGATTTTTTGCTGCCATACCCTTCCTGATAATTGTACAGAAATGATAATCTTTCGGTGGCCTCATCTTGGAATTTGAGGAATTGCTGTTGAAGTTGGCGATAAGCAGATCCTCTTGGAATAGAATTGAAGATCCCGATAGACGCTGCAGTGTCAATCTCCAAAACCTCTACCCATTCACGGTCCTCGACGCTACCATCATCAGTTACTACATGGACTCTTGTTGCGATTTCAGGTAGTTCTATCAGTACTTGGCTAATGAAACTGTCTGTTGCCATATTGTCTTGGAGCAATCGACCACCGTTCATCAGAAATCGCATAGTGGAATCCTGTCCCCACATACGCAGATCAACAGTGCTAAGATTTATCTCAAAGAGACCAACATCTGGTAGAGAAGCAGGTGTAGGGTTGGAATTTTCCACATCCTCAAGGTGAAAGAAAAAGGTAGACATGGCAGTAAAGACGGCAGGAATAAATGACGGCTGCAATTCACCACTAACTGCGCCAATGTTAATTCTCCAATCCGTTAAATAGATTGACGAGGTAGGAGGCGGTCCGACCAGGCTATGGCATCGAATTTGAATGTCTAGTTTTGTATTACAGTTAACAAGAGCGTATGACTTGCCCAGATGGACCCGTGTCGGGCAACCAGAGGCATGATCGGATGATGCAATCTTACCTTGTAGGTGCAGAAAATTATTCATCGTTGGATCAGCATTACCCACTTCTTCATATGAGCCATTCGAATTTCCAAAAGCTCGCGTTATTATTATGGGGCTCAAAGTTAGCTGCAGGTCTACGCTAGAAATAATTAACGTCAGATTTTTTGATGGGCAATGACAGAGACGAAGCAACTAATGTACCAGAATAATGCGGTGTTGATCTGAATTCTAGCTGCGATTCTCTAAACCTCATCACTGTACCCATTTCGACAGCATATAGTGTTTCGGGTCTAAACACGATAGCATCATTTACAAATACTTGACAGTGGATCTCGAACGGTCTGATACGCGATCTGACTGGCAAGCGTTGTTGGGAATCTTTGAAGCTCCAATTATACTCTGTTACGGTCTTGAAGTTGGTATGTTGCCCAAAGTAGTTATCTCTAAGAGATAGAATATAACGAATATGGAATCCGAATAATGTGGTGTTGACATTGTTGGCAGACATGACCATGGTCAGAGAATCTGGTTTGAGTGTATCCGGATCACGATGGTATCTGTAGGTCAGGGCAATATTTGTGTTTTCAATGTGACTGAATTTGCTTGCTTCTTCTGTGAGGAATGCTCCAATGGTGTTTGTTGGTGGAAGTGACATGGAAAGGGTAAGCTTTTTCATCTATTTTTGATCAATCTCTTGTAAATTGTAACCCCGGGGCTGGGACCACACTTTAAAATACTTACCTCTATATCACAAGGGATAGCAATGGCTTCCGAATTGAACAGTGTGAAATCAAACATCACGCTTGCCTTCAACTCGTTTCCTTGAATGATAAAATATGCTATTGACGACAACGCATTCTCAGTCACTGCATCAAGGGGTACCCATTTGGTGTAAATTCTCACCATTGTCCTCCAAGTCATTGGACTGGTTGATCACATTGAATGGATTCACACACAGCAGAAATCGAAAGTTGGAGAAAGCAATCTTCATTTGATAATGTATTGGGACGTGTTTTTCCAACGTAGTAGGGGGACCTGAACCCCAGTCTGTGATCAAATCTTGTAGCAATGTGACATGGTCCCGTAAAAGATAGACTCCCTTGAATGAACTGGATTGCTCTGAAGTTGAGAATCGAACACCATCTGAACGCAATGAATCCAAGGATAAGTTGACAACCACGATATCAAACTTCCATTGTCGAAAGGCGTTCCAAACGAGTGGATGGTGCATCGAGCAGCTCACCTAGGCGTGGTTACACATGAAAAAGAAACAGAATCATGACGTCAGTATACTTACTACAAGTCGGTCAGATACCAGCATTTCTGCATGATTTGAGCTGGAAGCTACGACAATGTCTTTGAGGTTCACAGAGACCTCGGTGGAGCATCCATTCTCAGACGTAAATAGAGGCATTGTATATGATATTATAGAGCCCGTGGTAAACTTCACATCAAACCATCCATAATGTCTCTTCTTTCGCGCATTCAGTCCTTCTGAAGCCCCACGCAACCAATCTGTGAACAAGTGATCTTTCGAGGCTTCTCTGAGTGGTATTTGCCACGAACAGTTACCACTGAACTGTATCAAAATTTTAAAGGCGGTATGTACACGAATATGGTCTGGACCCAGGTGCTGGCTTGGTCTTTGACTAGTATATGATGGGGGATAGAAGTATTGCTGGAGTTGATGACGTTGCCGATCGGTCCAAGGTCCATAGAAAATTGAGGCATTATTAACCAAGAGATCAAGGCCCCATTGAGGTGGTAAATCTCCATTACCAATGTCATTCCCGGCCATTGTCCTGACAGACTTTGCGGGCACCAAGCCTAGGTTTTTAAGATCGGCGACTAGCGGTAGCTGCATGGAAGGCAAGGTTTACCTGGGTTGTCGTAATAGTAGTTCATAGTGAGCTCATCACAATCTAGAATACGTAACACACGAGCATATTCTTCTGGCGAAATGACGCCGCTGTGAATTTGACTGGATGAGGCGTTTGTATATCGAGATAGTCCAGCCCAATGACGCCAGCTAGCGACAGACTGCAGTGGGACGGCATTATTGTCATACTGGTGGTGTTGGGGTACTTGGCGCCTGGTACTGATATAGGCAGCTAGTGGCTCCAGTAAGGGGATGCCTTTGAAAAGTTTGTTTTCGGGACTATAAATAGGGGTTTTGTAATTAGGCCATAGACGCTAACATGCATTACGGGGGTGGAGTGGGGTCAAAAGCGCACATTGAATCCCGCATTCTAGAAGCCTGGTTCAAAATGGGCTCTTTGTAGTCAGAATTCAGTTGCATTTTGAACTTTGCCTGATTGTATTTGACGGTTATGTTTGAAGAATATAGATCATGGGGAGATCGTGGCTATTGTTCCCAGGGATGGAATCAGTGTATCGCCTATTATTAGGCGGGCCAGGTGGTGGGGGCAGAGGATGGATACCTTTGCGATCTCGTAGGTACCCTTTGCATCATGATAGCTTATGGTTAAAATGTTAGGCAAATCAGGATTGCCAATCATGACGGCACCCCTGGAGCTGACAAGCTCCAATGGCAGTAGGGCGCGTAGTATTGCGTCTTTCGCCGAGTTGTGAGGCAGATCAGCAGTATTGGGGAGGATTTGCACTAGTTTATTTCGCAAGGATGTTAACATATTATAGGCGCAGGAGTTATCAAGTTGAAGGACGACGTACCAGGGGCAGTAGTATCTTTGGGAGGGGTATTATGATCAGGGCTGTGGCAGGCGAGGGGATCAGTAGTGAGACCAATAGTTTCAAACAATACCTTTAGGTGTTCGTAAGCAGCCGTTCGATTGTACATGAACCATTCAAGGCCATCAATTCTTATTTTGAGTCTACAGGGCAGGTCGGCAGAAGCGAGGATCTCGTCGGGGTTTCTAGGTTCTGTTCGAACTCTAAAGACCCAATATCGAAAGGTGACATGACCCCGTAGTATGCAAATGGACTGATCTCTTGAGTAGAATTTGAAGTTTTTGAACATGATTTTTCCACTAAGTGGAGCAAGGGCAATGGACTCTTTGGAAAGTATGCAAGCATCATGAGATTGACAGGGGGGAGAGAATATATATATGGATATATACACACCTAGCTCAATCCATTGGTTGTTAGTCCTCCAGGTGTAAAAGTTGACGATGCATGTGAATAGCAAGGCAATGGCGCGGTTCATGTAAAAGAGGTAGAATAAAGACTAGGGATGGGATGGGATGGGGGGTCAGGTGGGATTTCATCATGGGGGTGTGGAGCATG
>QEAN01000481.1:0-13735 GCA_006535955.1 Synchytrium endobioticum | reverse complement strand
GACCATGAAGCTTGACTGAATGGCGATTTCATAGAGGCCATAGATTTGCATACATCAACCCGGCCAGCCCTGATTGACAGATTGCCCAAGTCACAGTGGGACAGTGGTTACTCCGTCTGCCTGCTATACAGACGTCAGCAGATTCCCTCGCGGTTCGTAGGTTCGAATCCTACCTGTGACGTGTCCATTTGGATATACATTTTTGGCATGGAGCCAGGCCCGTGCGTTTCAGAATTAGGATCCTTCTCACCCTCCTTGGGGTCATGGGGACGCTGAGTAGCAGTAAAACCGTGGCAGCTTCATGCAAACAAACATCGGAGACAATGGCCATGCCAACACCCTCTAGAGGGCTATAGAATTTGCTACGACAATCAGCCAATTACAGTCAAGGTCATGTGGGTATATTGATATTAAAATTGCGGATTGTTTTACGGCAGATTTTCTCGGCGTGTCCTCGTGAGCAACGCGTCGGCCTCAGGACGGCCTGGGCAGAATGCTGGCAGCGTTTGTGGTGTATCGTGATGCCATGACGGCCGTGGCATCTCCTGCTGGCCATCCAGCTGCAGCGCTAGCGTGCGCTCGCTCGCTCCAGTTCCATGTGAAGGCGTCCTCCGACATCAGGCACAACTGGAGATAGGCGTAGAGTGGGGAGAGCATCAATCTAGCCCATCGCATATCTTACTATCCGAAGTGGTTGCCGTCTCCCGTTGCATCATGGATGACAGCACCGTTGATATTTACGGCAACGACTACGGATACAGCCAACCAGACAACAATCAGTCCCTGGTAAGACCATCCATCATCCATCATCCATCGCCATTCTTGTAAATGCTCACATTCGTCTCTCATTCCTGTCCAAATTAGCCTACAAACAGTCAGCATGCTCAACATCAAGCTATGCTGCATCAGCAGCAGCTTGCATACAATAGTCAAGGACAACAACAACAGCAGCAGCAGCAGGCACAGATGTTCAATCAGCAGCTCATGATGCAGCAGCACCAGCAGCTACCCCAACCCAATCAATATATCTATGACCACATGCACCAAGACGCTGCCATGCATCCTCAGTCAGCCCAAGACGAGGCTGCGCCCCCGGAACTGGTCCCTCGCGATCATCCTGGTTGGTCTGGTGCAACTGCACTGGTCATCTCCAATCTGCAATGGGTACGTGCTACTTACTACCGTGCGCCACAATCACCACATGTTGCAACTCATCTCCTCAACTCCAATACGTACATAGTGGACTGCTGATATCGACATCCTAGACATATGTGCTGAAGCCGGTGTAGGAAATCCTGAAAATCTACAAGAAATCTACTTTGCCCAGACTAGAAACAATGGCAAGTCAAGTGGAACCTGCTATCTCCTATTCTCAAACGCGGATGCGGCCAGTCGGGCTAAGCAATTCCTTCAAAGCGTGTATGTAACCATGTATTTGTTTCATCGTCTCTTCCTGGGGGTGTTGGTGGTGTATCAAGTGTATGCTGTACATCATAAGATTATTGAGTGGATGATGTATCATACGTCTTGGGAAAGCAAGAACGGTATAGAACAAAAAATAGGGTTCTATTGTATCTTCTGTGTTTTTACCTCCAAACAAGAAAACTTTATCAACCCTCCTTTCAACCCCCAACCACAACCACACACCCCCCCCCAAGTGAACTTCATTCGGATGGTTATTAACATCAACTATTTTCAACAATCAAAATCACAGTGAAGTCCATGACCGACGGTTGGTTGTACAATATAGTCAACCCGCCAACCCATATAAAGAAGTACCTTCCGAGCCAACCCGCCCAGCGCCACCTCGACCCGCCGATGGGCCTGGAGCCAAACCTATACGCCCAAATGTAGGCGATACAGAAGGATGGGAAGAAGAATACACCGAACCTTCTGTTGCTAGTGCTGCACCAATGACGCAACCCATACCCCCCGGAATGCCATTATACACTATACCTCAAACCCAACCTTCTGCGTATGGTAATAACCGACCATCCCCGCGAATGCCGAGTATGAGACCACCTCCTAGTCTACCAGGCTTGGGAAGGCCACCTCCACCATCAATGGCACCACCTCCAGGTCTCTATAAAAATAGTTCTACACCTCCCCCCGGTATGCCCCAAGCGCAGGCGCCACCAGGGATGCCTCAAATGGATCGACTTCACGAATGGCCACCACCCGGATTCGACGATGCCCCACCTGGTACTACTCAATCCGTAGGGCCACCTGGTGTTTCCGTCAGTAATCAACAACCGCCATCAATAAATCAAACATCCAGTACTGAAATTGATAGTAAACCAGCAGGACCAATATGGACTGAAGATTGGCAACCACGATTTGAGGGGGATACTGTCGGCTACAAACCAGCCGCACGACATCGACGCGGACTGATTTATCATAACAGAGGGGGTCCTGATACATCACCGCCAGGCCATCATCGACCCACGTCCTCTTCAAACCAAACGGTAATTATTGAAAGATCTAGTGATAAACATGACAGATCAAGTAAGTCGCGACGAGATAGAAGCAGGTCGTATAGTGGTGATGAAGATAGCAGTAGTAAAGGGGACTATCGAGAGCGTGATCGTAGAGGAAGTAGACAATTATCCCGCAGACGATACTCAAGATCACCATCAAGAGACAGAGATGATCGAGATCGGAGGTCTGAGCATCGAGAACGACACAAGGACCATAAAGACAGAGACAAACATGAAAGGAGAAGAGACAGATCCAGAGATAAAGAATCATCATCACGACATCGATCTCGTTCTCGCGACCGCTCTGACAAAGATCGTGATCGCGATAGTGATCGTAAAAGTAGTCGACATAAACACAAGTCTAGTCGACATCGTTCAAGGGATCGCGAAGAAAGAGACCGAGAGAAAGAAAAGGATAGAGATAATAATAATAATAATAATAGTAATAGTAATAATGATGACGCTGCGGTCAAGGTTGAAGATGTTAGTGTTTGAGACTAGAATAGGTGCATCGCACAAGTACTTTTTTTTTTCCATAAACTATACTTCAAAGTAGCGATGTGGTCTGATGTCGTGTCGTGACGTGATGCGACGCGACTCCCAAAAAATATACTATTCCTTGTTGGCATAATTCCGTGATTAGACGTTTTTCATCTGGATGAAAGGTTCCCTGGAGGCGCGGCAGAGGCGACGCCATAGTCAATCAATTGATTCAGCGATGAGCACTGCGACTGTGTATCTAATCTTCTGCGTCGGAGTAGCATGTTTATCGACATTTTCATTCGGCTTTCATTCGGGGGCCATCAAGTACGTATACACTATAAATGGGCTTTTACTGACTCCCTTGCTAAGTCCTACGTAATATTTAGCCAGCCGAGAGATGCCATTGTAAGTCCCCTAGGTCAGATTCGTCAACATTCACAACCGACCATGGCGTGAAATTCAGACACGAAAAAAGACACTGTATCCAGGATGAAATATTCGCCGCATGAGTTCTGATGGCGTCCATAACTCTCTTGTCACTTGAAGATCGATGATCTTTAAAGGATCTAACTCTACAACCCAACAGACCGTCTGTACCACCCCCAACAATCCAGACTTGTACTTGAAAGACTGCATTGACATGGACGATTGGAGTTGGGGCATCTTTGTCTCTATATTTCTGCTAGGTGGGCTTTCATGAATATTCCACCACACAATGCTCGTTTCCAACACGTTCTGTCCCAACAGGCGGCATTGTAGGCGGTCTATCCGGCGGATACATTGGCGCAAAGCTAGGTAGACATCCCCACGTACCGCCCTTGCAACGCTTACCTCTTCTCAAAAGGCAGGAGACGAGCGCTCTTGTACAACAACATAGTCTATATACCAGGTACCTTATGCATGGTGTTCGGAAACACCCTTGTCGAATTGTCGTTCGGGCGGTTCCTTGTCGGTGTAGGCGCAGGAACAGCATCAGCAGTTGTTCAACTGTATGTTAACGAGATATCGCCGGTCGCGTTGAGAGGAAGTCTCGGGACGTGTAATCAGCTATCGATAGTGTTGGGTATTGCGGCGTCGCAGTTGATTGGCATGGGAATGTCGGAGCCGGGGCTGTGGAGGGGGTTGTTTGCATGTGGATTATGTAAGTATGAATTCCCTGTGATTTCGGGAGGGAGGGCTGATGCGATTGAAAATAGTTGCGCCGGTGGTACAATCCGCGATGTTTCCATTCTGTGTTGAGACGCCAAAGTAAATGCAAGTGTGCAAAGCATGGATCTTTTCGCTGACCCATGCAACGGAAAATAGGTGGTTGTTATCACAAGGACTGGGGCTAGATGCTAAACAGGCTTTGAATCGGCTGCGTGGCATGGATGGCGTGGATGAGGAATTGACTGGTGCGTTTTTTTTTTTCGCATGAGCGTTCCTGAATTAAACACTCACATGTAGATATACTAAATGTGCCAGGTGAAGACACTGAAGGGGCACCAGGTCAAGAATCAAGCATACTATCTGAAGACCATGACGATGGGAATGACGCAGACAACGAAGACAACATCGCAGAACCACAAAGGGCTATCCACACCCACCCAACACAACCCATGACAGTCTTGAGCCTGCTGACTACGGGCCGAATACGGAAACCCCTGCTCACCGCCATTGGATGTCAAATTGCGCAACAATTCTCCGGCGTGAATGGCGCCATATACTACTCGACAACTATATTCCAGCAATCATACGAGGCGCAGACGTCGCTCATACTGACCATGATCATGTCGCTAGTCAATATAGCCATGACGGTCGTGTCGCTGTTTTTGATTGAGAGGGCTGGGCGAAAGACGTTGCTGATTGCGTCGCAGGGTGGTATGGCGTTTTGTGCCGTTGCGCTAGTTGCGGTGTTTAATGGCGGCGGGGGGGCCTTTTTCGTGGTGGTGCTGTTGATGGCGTTTGTGGGGTCTTTTGCGGTTGGGCTGGGGCCGATACCGTGGTATGTCGGTTGTGATTGGATGGAGCAAGTGGGTTCTAATGAGCTCTACTTTATAGGATGATTTTGCCAGAGCTGATACCGTCTTATGCGGTGGCACCAGCTGCTTCAGTTTGCACTGCAATCAATTGGACTTGTTCGTTTGGTGAGTTCCGGTTTCTTTATCTCGGCTCAAGCGCGGATAGCTAATGGTGATATTAGTGGTGGCGTTGGTGTTGCCAAGAGCGATTTCACTAGGTACGTCATTTGTCCTATACGTGTGATGAGGGATGCTATTGACACAGTTGCAAAGATAGCTGGGTACAATATATTTGTATTGTTTGGAGTGCTCCTAGTGCTTTTTGCGGCCTTTACGGCAGTTATGCTGGTTGAAACAAAAGGAAGGAAACCAGAAGCCATACTGGCATGCTATCAACGTCGGAGACGATATTGTGCATTGTAGAGTGATTATTGCGTGATTCTTGTTTTTGTGTAGTAGCACAGCATTTTGCGGGAAAAACATATCCGTCAGAGTCATTGGTGAGTGCAAAACAGCAAACCGCAACTGCAGCACGATGCAAGCACACAGGCGGACCCGCTACGTAAAAAATGCAACGTGCTGGGACCATCCCCTTCCATGTGCTCCAACCCTTGTGTCCTTGTGGATGCAGGCTGTCCGACAAAGTATGTACACCCGGGACCAACGGGAGTTCTGGCGGTCCTGCTGCATCAGGCAGCAATGGCTCAAGCACCGCCATGAGTAAATACAGCTAGTCGTATTTATAATATATATATATATATATGAACAAAACAAAAGAGTCGACTACTTTCTTCATCATTTGCCGCTCCTCATCAGCGCATCTCTTGCCGTATAGAACGCCCTTATATCCTCCCCAACCTTACCCAATAGTGACGGTGGAGAAAAAGGCAAAACCGACGGGGAACCAGCATACGAGGGCAAGGACGGATTACTTGAAGTATACAACGGAGTATATGGGGGAGTAGGTGACATGTAACTGGATCTGAATGGCAACGACGCGTAGGATTGTTGAGGTGGTGTCCGTGACGGTTCAGGTATAGCAGGTATTTGCGTGGGCTTTGATGGAGTTGGTGCAGGGGCCGCAGATGAAACGACGGGTCTGAAAGCTGTGGATCCACTAACGTCCTTTCCACTATCAAACCTCGTCAAAACGGCTTCGAAATGAGCGGTCGGCTCAATCTTTAAAGTTCCCGTACTCAAAGTGCAGCTATCTCCAGCTGATGGCTCAGTAGGAAGATACACTGTGAGATACCAATGCTCAAAATCTCGCTGTAGTCGCAGTCTTGCTTGTTCCAGTAAATGCTGAGAATGCTCGATTTCAATTTTCATGTCCTTGAGATTTTGATATGATGATTTGTACCTTGGGTTTGGAATAATTATTAGCGCAGCCAGGGTAGCCTCAATTTGACTCATGTTACTCACTTGGCGACTTTATCTGACAATTGATCTCTCAAAGCCTGCAAATCAGATTCAGACATGCGCAGAGTAGATTCGTCCGCCAGCTTCGTTTTGATTGTCCCTATTCATTGGCCAGGTGTTAACTCAAGCCAAAAAAAAAAAAAGAAGATTCCCCTAAAGGCGTATACGCACGAACATCATTTCTTAAACCGTTGGCAAACTCTCCCAGGGCTTTGGCTTCGGCATACTTTGACTTTAGTGTTGCCTTGGCACCTTCAATCCATGATGCAGACGGATAACTCTGAGTGAAGATATCCAGGGCTCGAGTTTTGTCTGCGGACGTCCCCGGAGTTGGCGATGGTGGATTGGTTTGCTCTCCTGACGGTTTTTGATGCATAGATACTGATGAGGAGGTGGAGGGGCCTGTTATGGTTGAGGAGGTCACAGAGTTCGACATTGAAGAGGGTTGTGCGCCTTGAGGTTTGACAGACACAAGGTGAGACTGTGGTGGGAATGCTTCCACTGGTGAGCTAGTTGATGGGACTACAGCACCAAACTTGACTTTGTAATCGTTCAGAGTTGTCACTAGAACAGCAATCTCGTTATTTCGGTGAGCCAGCATCATCTTCAGTTTGTCTATTTCTGCCGAGGTTGTTGAGTCAACCAACCTTTCTGCTAGGCGTTCGACTTGTGTAGGTGGTGTTTCTTTGTTTGGCTTGGCAGCAGGTGTAGTGGCCTGGCTGATGATAGTTCCCTTGGTTCGTTCCTACAATCAAGTGCAATTGTGTAATTGTTACGTGACTAGCGCTATGCACGCTACTACGGGCCTATTCACCTTTAGTATCTTGTATGCTTCCTGTATTCTCTTGAAATCACCAAACACAAGCGAGGCATCAGCCGAACCGTCAGCCAGAAAGTCATCTACCGCCTGGCGCACCCTATGAGAGCAAGGTGGTTGGTGCTCACCCGAGAGCATTTCAAAAGATCACTGTGCTAAAACATTGACTGGGACGCGACCCAAATCACACCTGTCTTTTTCGTAAGTAGGCAAATCTTCCTCTGAGTGGTCACCGCCACCTCTGGTCAAGGCCAATTCGGCCTTTAACCTGGTAATCTCACGCTTCAATCTGGTAATGATCATTTGTGGATCCACTTCTTCATTGATTTGAGCATTGTTGGATACAAGGGCAACTCTCTGTGCAAATCGACAGGTCGAAATGGATTCCTCAATCAATGGATCTTCTATAGCTACAGTTGCCACCATGCAAGTTTTACAGTTACCACCCAAGGAGTCACGGAGTACTGAAGTCATAAAGGAGTTGCGGTAGGGAATGTGGGATCTTTTTCCCAGGGACTTTTCATGTAAGGCTACGATGACTTGCTCCAAATAATGCAGAGACAAATTAATGTATTTAGCTTCTTTGAGCAGGTTACCGCCTATTTGAGTTCTGCAGACTCTTTCGGAACCGGCAAGATCGACCAAGTGGAGTTTGGATTTGCGGATGGTATCTTGACCTTGTACTTTACATGTTATGGAAACTATAAAGAGACAGTGGGATCGGGAGGAGGCAGGGTTAGAGGGAGTCTCAGCAATCATGCGGTTAGTGTCGCCAACAAAGAGGAGGTTCAGGGCCTCCTCTTCGTTGGCGGCTTGTAGAGCAGACAGGCCGCGTAGGTGTATACGTTCGTCCACATCTTCTTGTAATGTCACACGAGGTAAATCTTCCAGTTTACGAGGATCCCTAGTATTGTCGAGTAGGTCGTAGCCTGTTTCGTTGTATATTTCGAGATAAGAAATAGCGATTTCATAATGATTTCCAGGCCTCTAGATTGAGATGAGATGTGAGCATATGGCGGCGGTTTGAGTAGGAGGGGTGGTTTATATGAACCTTTTGAGCCTCCTTGAAAATGAATTGTAGGGTTCTTGGAATCAAACCGCGATCCGAGTACTTTTCGGCACCACCGGTCACAGTGAAGGTTTTACCGGAACCAGTTTGACCGTAGGCGAATATGGTTCCGTTATATCCATCTAGGACGCTACGTTTTGGATGGGATTCCGGTCAAAAGGTGCGACAGGCAACAGGCAACAGGCGACACGGCACGGCACGGCACGGCACGGCACGGCACGGCACGACATAGGATGATAGACAGTACCTAAGGACAGTATCCTTGGCAACGATATCAAAGACCTCTTCCTGAGTGGTGGTGGTATCAAAGATCTTGTCGAAAGCAAATTCATAGTTCTCTTTGGAGTGGTTGATGAGGCCCTGGGCTTCACTTCGCGGTAGAAAGAAAGCGATTCTGGGCAGGGCCGGATCGTCATGGGCGGCGGGGGCGGAGGCGTCTATCCAGTATCTTTTGGTCTGGGCATCTAGCTTGGCATGGGATCTGGGTGGCTTTACTCGGGCATAGATGCGGATGGTTGATGCGGCATCGAGATCGCCATTGCAGACATAGGCCGCCATTTGATGGCTGCTGGCAGGGGGCAGATGGGTTGGCTGGTGAGGACAGCATGCGTCGGATGCAGCACGTCCCTCGGCGTCCTCTGATTCCGCCGTGGTCTCGGTCCAGACGCGCTCGGGAAATGCCCGCCACTGCCGAGGAGCGAGAGGCCAAGGTCAAGCTGGCCAGGAGGAAGGTAAGATGGTCTAGTCGTCTGTCCGTGTGGTCCCCAACGCAACGCAACGCAACGCAATGCAATCGTCGTCATCATCACCATCGACCACGAGGCCTCATGCATGGTTCGCAATGGACATGAACGTGTGCTAACTCGTCCGTCTACTAGCTGAAAAAGTTCCAGGCGGCTCGCTCCCACGCCACCACGGCCGAAACTTCCCCATTATCCTCAACATCTCCTGCGCCCTTACTTCCGCCGGACCTCAGTGCACGTGACCCTTCCACAAAGACAATGAACCCAGTCCCCTCTGCCGATCTTCTGTATGGCGGTTTTGTCGACTCTTACTATGCTCCACCGCCACCGCCACCGCCGCTCATGCCACCACCACCTATCATGCCGCCTTTGCCCACCCCTACTAAACAACTTATACACCACCAGAAAACCCCAAGCACTGACGATCTGGCTCTAATAATACGTTCCTACCAAGCTGTCAACTCCCAGACCCCATCCGATCTTGCCCAACCAGAAATCTCCATACCTCCTCTGCCATCGAGGCATCCATCACCAACTCCGTCAAATAGCCTCATTAATAATGTCACTACGCAAACCCATGTACATTCACACACTTCAATCAGAGACATACACGCACCCAGTCCAACCAAAGTACAACCACTACCATCTCCTGAACCATCTCCTGTGCCCCATGACAATACACTCATTGCTCTACGAGCTCGCATTGCCGTCCTCGAATCTCATCTAGACGCTGCCCATGCCAAAGTAGACCGCTCCAATGTCATTACTACCGACGCACGTCGCCGCTTAGCCGAAACCGAGCTTGCCCTCTCGGCGGCAAACCATAATATACAAATACAAAAGGAGAAACTATCCAGAGATGTCGCCGAATCTCGCAAAGTCATGGAAGCCGCTTTAGCTGAGCGTGTCGAAACAACAAAGGACTTGGAAGATGCCAAAGTCGCTCGCGAAACATTTAGGAAAAAGGTCATTCTTCTACAAAAAATGTTGGACGAAGAAATGTCCAAAACGAGTAAGGCCAGGAGTAGAGAAGCGGATACTCACTTGAATGCGGCTCTAGAAGCTCGACAAGAAGCCGAAGCAACCTTGCAAAGGGCTCAGCATGATTCGTTCGTTCAAGCTGACGCCTTGAGGATACAAGGCGCCCAAGCCGTAGCTGCTTTGAAGAATGACGTGAGTCTTGTCTTGTCATGCCTTTCCTCGCCCTCATCCCCCCCCCCTGTTTTGTCATGTTAGGTCATGGAGGAATGGGCTAGGGCTACTCGAGCCCGTGAAGAAGCCGAAAATTTGATCGAGGAAATAAAGTCGGAGCGACGTCAAACCAGTCTTGACAGTAATCAAGTTGCATATAGTCACCAACACAATGAAACATTGAAAGCACTCGAGGCCAAGTTGGAAGAACGGCAGAAAGCCCTTGAATCTGCCGAGGCCGCCCTCATCGAGCGCCAAAACGCTGTCGGACTTGTAGCTGAAAATGCCGAAAAGGAATTGAATGCCGCTCTGGAAAAGTCAAATCTGGCCCTACCATATCGAGCTCAAAATGACGCCATGTTGCTCCAGCAACGTGCTGATGCTGAGATGATGCTAGCTGTCCAGAGGCAACAAGAAGTAGAAACTGAGCGATCCGTCGTAATAACGGCTGCAGAACAAGAACGTCTGCAGTTACAAGCCGACCCTAGTGCCCTTAGGGAACGTGAACTGGTGGCCAGTGAGTTGGAAGCAAGGATGAGGTCCATAAATAGCCTTGAAGACGATACTCCACTTATCGCTCACTCCCGCAAGGCATCGCTAGTAGATGATGCCAATACGATCAACATTGCCGCAGCGCTTCGGGACATTGAGGCAGAAAAGAATGCTCTCGAACGAGAGCGAGCTGCCCTAGACTTGCGAGAGACACATGTAGCCGCAAGAGAACAGCAACTAGTTGAACTCTCGGGTATTACAGAGATTGGGGGACATCCTAGTACTTGGGTATCGTCACCGACCACGCAAGGACCTCACTCGAAATTGATTCTTCCACCACGACCTGCGTCTCCCCAACCACCCAACCCAATGTCGCTTGGTGTAGAAGCCGAGTTACAAACTGAACTGCCTGTATTGCGACATCCTGCTGAAAGGGCGGAATTAGCCCTAAAACAATCTTACAAACCCACGATCCGTGGTGATCCGAGTAACTGTGATCAAGTAACCGAGCCCATAAAGGATAACTGTGCTGATTTTGAAAGAACAATCAAGCATCTCAGAATAGCTATACGAAGACTTACCGAGACGCTCGACGCTGAGCGGCGATCGAGGTTGCATGCTGCAAATACTTTGTGCACTGCAGCAAATGAGAATATGTCACCCACCACACTGACTGGCTTTGGTGACTTCAGTCCCATCTCACCGAACAGTCAACCACTGCCGCTGTTCACAGGAATGTCATTCAAGGATATCGACAAGAGAATGGCCCGCTTGGAGGAAGCTAGCCAGTTAGTGAAGAATCGCATGGATGGATTGGAAGCAGCTGTGCAATCGCTGAAAACCAATAATACTGATCGTTGTAATAGTGCCAGTAGCGTGAAAGGCAATGTTGATGCGCCTAGTAGTTCAGTCAAGTCTAATCATACCGTAGTTGCTAAGGATCGCAAGTGGACACCGGAGGAAGCAAAGTTGCTACACCAAGCTGCTCAAGTAGAATTATCCAAGGCCGATGTGGAACAGTTGGCGAAAGATAAGACCGGGTATGACTTGCTGAATGTAATCGTTGCCTTGACGAGGTATGGGATGGTACCTTCTGATTCTTGGCCCATGATCTATCCATTTATTCCGTCTTGATTTAGTGCAAATCAGTCCTTGTCCGCCAAACTGTCGACTTTGACTGCAATAGCTTCCAGGAATACCTCACCTGCCAGAAGCATATTCAATGAATTGTTGAATACTGCACCAAGTGTCCGAAAGAGCTTATCGTCTCCTTCACATCGAGACAGTGCATTAAGCTTCGTGCCCATCAATATCGGCAGTGCGGACGATCTACCATCCAAGTCTTCAAAAGGAGCAATGGAGCCAAGTGAAGCGGTGAACACAAAGTCACCACCTCGGACCGTAGAGGTAGCAGTTGGTCATAGCCCTCGCGGGGGAGCGTCCCCTGTGAGGAAACGTTCAGTTGAAGCTGACAGAGAGGAAACTTCACCTGACAGAGCTACCAACGGCTTTTTGAAAGAATCTTCGCCAATTAGAATAAGCTGTCCGCGGAATACCATTACTGCGTCCATGTCTTATATTTCTGGATTGGCTAATGGCGGAGATGATACTGCGTCGCCGTCAAATAATAAAACAGCAATATTGGACGATGCCAATAGTACTCTGGGTATAACTCATCTATCATTACCACTTGATCTCGGAAGCAAAACGGTTGATAGCACAAACACGATTGAGGACGAACCAACTCCTCGTCAATCACGAGTCGTCACTCCAAAAGCTTCGGTCGTCAATCCGCTCCTTGGCGCTCCTAGGCAGGTCAATCGAACAGAAGGGAAAGAATGGGGCGGGTCCCCACCTACATTGGATGTGGTTCTACCTGCATCATCTTCATTAAAAAAGAAGAGGTTGTCTGATTTCGGCAGCATTGGAGCTGGGAAGAGTAAGTCTACCCCAACTAGTGGCAAATTCAAGTCAACTGAGCCTCTAGCTGGGTATTTAGGTCACACTGATTTTACTACTGGTTTCTCAGAAGCCACTCGAAAGATATTACTTGGTGACAATAATAGAGAAACCAGCAATAGGAGTAGCAGTACTAAATATGCAACCAAGAGTGTGCGTGCGACGGGTGCAACCATATCAACGCCCAAATCAAAGTTGAATGGTGGTGATGAGAAACAGAACGTGAGGCAGTTGATTAGAGAGAGGTTGAGAGAGAAGGAAAGGTCATAGCGGTGCGATTGTTGGTTCTATAGTCAACAGCGGGTTATATACCTTGCTGTTTAGTGCGATAGATATGTACATAAACGGAGGACTGTCGGATCTGCAAGAGAACTCGTGCTGGTAAAGCCCTTGTTATTGTGTTGTGAACTTTATATGTTTTTTGTTGCTTGAAGTGGCCATTTCAGGGCACATGGACAAAAATCGTAAGCTCGCCCATCCAGCGTAGCTAATCACGCAGAACATGAACACAATGGATACCTGGATGGATTTCGGGTTGGTACCACGATAAATAGAAGAGTCAAGGCTTCATTTACCACCATTACCATATAGCACTTATATAGCTCGAAATAAAGATGAATTGTGTCACCCTTCAATTGGGGCCCAGCGACAGGGGAAAAATGGCTGGCATAACTTTCATGACGTTAGAATGAACGTTTGTTAAAGGACGATACAATTTACATTTATGACAATAACTTTTAGTATGAATCATCTCGTGGTGGGTCTGGTACATGCCTGAGATCCGGATGTAGGCCATGCACCGACGGTGCCGTTGTGCGACGGAGAGGAGAGCGTCATTAGTCGGTCTCGTTGGCCGTCAAGTCAAGTATGTCGCGGTATGTCGCGCACGTCTCGTGATATATCGCGGTATTCCAGCTAGTCCTGTAAAGAAGTCGGGCAATTCATATGGTCTTTTCCACAAATAAAATGGAAATATGGCGGATGTTCTTTGCTGCTGCTGCCAAAACAGGTCACCGACGCCGTCCACAGATTCCCATCCTACAGAGGGCACCTCGGAGATGGGATTGCCCGCAATGAGGTGAGCG
>QEAN01000479.1:0-13772 GCA_006535955.1 Synchytrium endobioticum | reverse complement strand
GCCAGGATATATCAATAGATGTCTTTTGTACCTTATATATCATGGTGGCGAGAACATAGAGTAGAAACATGCGGCATTCTAGTAGATAGGGACACAGACATAATATACATGAGACCGAAAGAGATGCGCCTGCCAGTATATGCAGGTCATTGCTTATTATGAGTATATGACGCCTCAGCGTTGCTCTCGCTTTGCACGAAGGCTGGTGGAGGAAGAGGTGGCTGACGACCCGAAGCTCAGTTGGTACGCGAGAGCGGAAGGCAAGGGAGGTCATGTGCTGACGACGAAGCGCACTCGTGAATACAGTTATGCGTTATTCGCAGAGTCTATTGGTTTGTGCTTAAGGTGCTAACACCACGTCACATAGGTTGGCAAGTGTGCTGAATGATGCCGGATGTTTTGAAGCGCACCACTGTCGGTCTCTTCCTGCAGTTAGGTACTGCGAAACATGCTCAACTGTAAGTACATTGCCTTGGCGTTCTCGTTGGTTCCACTGTGGCACCAAACAGGGTCGAAATATCCACGACTCTCAATCCTTCAAAGGTGAGCGTCCCAGTGCAGGCTTCCATTGCTTGGTATGGGTCCATCCTCCTATGACATTATTACAAGAACAAAACTTTTATATAGACGAGGCCTGAAACTTCTGTTATGACCAATGAAAATACTACGACTATTTAGTTTCACAATGCGAACTACCATCATCGCCTATATGGCCGATGTGGTGTACCAAACGTTACACTCTGCTCCGCCAACAGTCCCAAAATCATACAACACTACCACCCTTCGAGTATGGCGGAGGGCCATCAGGCTCCGGACGTACACCCACTCCTGTCACACCCGCAACGGGTTGGATTTCTGTACCTGCAACACCAGGCGTTGCTGTGGTATTCTCGCCAGCTGCGGTGCTCCTTCCAAACCACGGCCCAGGAACGTACGCTCTACGAACCCATACGAGCCCTGATCCTGGTGGTGCTGTAACTCCTTGTTCAGGCATCATTTGCACTTGTTGCGATTGTCGAGCACTTCGTCTGGCCATGTAACAATACCATATTCCATAAGCCAATGGAATCAGAACTAGCCAGAAAAACCAAAAGAATCAATGTGGGCTGGATGCGTACGGTTCGTAATAGTACTGAGAGTAGGTAGGTACGGTGGATATGCTCAAAGTTATGAAGATGGTGATTGCTGTTCGCATCATTGTGCCTCGTGAATGCTAATATCTGATAGTACGACGTCATCAGTAGAAGTTTTTGCTTGAAATCCATGGCTGGCTCCATATACAAATTGCTTACTATGGC
Organism: Synchytrium endobioticum; assembly: GCA_006535955.1. NCBI lineage: Eukaryota > Fungi > Chytridiomycota > Chytridiomycetes > Synchytriales > Synchytriaceae > Synchytrium > Synchytrium endobioticum. Next base: position 12,474 of record QEAN01000479.1, on the reverse strand, counting down.
TTATATGAGCGATCGGTATATATGTTGTGGCATTCTGTGTAGTCTGGAGTGATGCTTCACTTAGGCCATCGGTGCTATGCAGGATCACGATTTCGCGGATCACGAATCTGATGCGCGAGAAGATTGGGCATTTGATTCTCTGATATTGCAATCGGATGCAATCGGATCCAGTCCGCCCCAGTCTCTTCACAAACTTGGGTTCACGAACTCTGGGCGCGGCCTCCGACTCACTCCCTGGCAGACCGGAACTATGGCACTATGGCAGTTGACGCATAACTACGGGTGTAAGTAAGCTTTCCCAGCACGTTCCGGATCGGAGTGTCATGACGCCTCTATGTTCCAGCAAGCGGAATGGGTCTACCGGAGCGGCTGTTTCGCCGCAGTTCCTCCCACGATCCGTCATCCGCTTCACGCACTTCTCAACCAAGCGGATGAATCGAGCAAAGATGGAAGGTGAAATCAAGCAGCTGAAACGAGTCTACAAGTCTCTCGTGAATCATCCTATGTCCGCTCTGCATCCGCCGCCCAACCTACGAAATGCCGCAGACAAGCTCTTCCATTCGCTGCCATTACCAATCTTTGTGGTGCGATGCCTGCTCGCAACGGGCATCAGTGTCACAACTTCCATACTGTAAGCCTTGGGTTGATTCGTTCTCGTTTTCGGCTTGGAATTGCGTGGCATTAATCAGGGGCGCATGCCGCAATGCGTAGCTCACACCTCGTCGACGGCGGCTTGAAGGATAGCTGGACTCTACCAACCACCATATGCCATTCAATAGCTCAGGCGGTTATGAATCATCATCCAGTCAGTTGTTGTTTTAACTGCTTCTTGTATACTGCCATGTAACCAATCTATTCCATAGCCACAAGGGAGGCATTCGCTGGATCTAGTCAAGTTTGCAACATCATTTACATATCCAATCATGAGCAGCAACGTGAAAATTCAGGAAACTGATCTACTCATCGATAACGCAGAGGTTCTGCGAATGGTGGTGTCCAACGTTGCCACAACTATGACATCAAATAGCAACGGCGGTATCAGGGACTGCAGCAGCAAACCATCGCACTCGCAGAATCGTCCATCACGACGAGGTTCCGATGTCGTTCAGCGTGAGACCAGGACATTGAAAGGAGAATGGATTAATGCATGCGCCGACGGAAACCCCCATGACAGGAATAAGACTATATTGTATTTTCACGGTGGCGCACACCTCTTCCTCTCGCCTCGAACTCATCGAGGCATCACCTCAAGATTATCTGCAAGCACTGGCTGTAAATTATTCGCGCTAGATTTTCGACTAGCTGATTCTCATCCCTTTCCGGCTGCCATTGAAGGCACGTATATGACAAGATGATGCAAGACAGGCGGAATCTCATTCATCTTTGCGATATAGACGCTGTAGCCGCTTATTGCGCCCTGATCGGCTGGACCGATCATGGATTCCATGCTCACTTGAAGGACTTTATGGGCAGCCATAATGACGAAGAGCGCGGCTTACCATCTCCCCATTTTCATAAGGACATAGTATTTGCAGGTGATAGTTCCGGCGGTGCTCTGTGTCTCCAACTGTTGCTAGTGTGTCGTGAACTGGGTATACCCCTTCCAGCTGGAGCCATCCTGATGTCGCCACTTGCCGATTGTGGTAAGTAATTCGTTTGCTGGTCGATACATATATACATACGTACGTCTTTTAACAATCCAACTGCCTATCATTTCTAGAATGCCAAGCGGATTCGTACCACCGAAATCGTTATTCTGACATCCTATCTCTCGATCAGGACGGAATGAAATGGGCAATGAAGATATACAGCGGGCACTACTCCACCAAAAACCCACTTGTGTCACCCATCAATGCTTTCCTTGACGGGCTCCCACCAATACTGATACAATGTGGCGATTCGGAACTCTTGACTGATGACGCCGTATCATTATATAACAGCGTAAATGAAGCGGGTGGTAAAGTTAAACTCGAAGTATATCAGGATCAATTCCACGTGTTCCACGCCTTCCATTTCATTGATATCACAAAGATAGCGTATGAGAGGATGGATCGCTTCATGGCTCAACTTGACAACTGTGATGAGTGGATGTTAAACCAACATGTCGAAATTTCACCATGTGGGAAGCCTACGGTTCCTGTTAATGGTAATGAATGTAGCGGCAGGGTTAAGTCTGGTGAGGGTTCCAAGAGTGCTTCGGACAAGGGTTCATCTGGACCGGATTCTGGGTGCGAAGAGGCTTAAATTTGAGATCGCGAGATTGTGTCCTGTTCGGGTTTGGATAGTTTTGTTATAGTAGTAATGAGTGCAAACGCTCTTTGATAGAGCGTATAGATTCTAACAGTTGAGATCAAACGCATGTGAGCGGATACACGTGCCGCCACGACGTTTTCCCACCAAGCGTCACGCAGTCGAACAGGCGAGCGGGTAGAGCACCGGCCGCCACAACTGTCCATCAATGAAACTCTATCCTGGCGTGAGGCGTGAAGATCGCTACTTGTATCCGCGGAAAGTTCAAATGCTTATTTGTACAAGTGTGGCGCACTGGCTCACTGCACGTGACGTAGGCTTAATATGGCTTGTTTTTGTCGCGGCAAATACGAAGGGAACGCTGAAACGAAGATCGGCCATTGCTGAGCGTGCCAGTTGTGCACAAGATGCTCAGAAATCATTATTTTATTCTGTGTGTCCTATTTGCGACCAAGCAAGTGTTATCTCGACTCACTACAACGTAGCGATCAAGGCCTTCTCTCGCTATATTTCTGTAGTCGTCGTGACCCATATAGGCTCGAGAAAAAGATTGGCTGCTAGATAATGGCCTACTGATCAGGGTAGAAACAGTAGTCATGCTGAATCTAGATTACGTGTATTGCACCGTCATGCATTCACATTACTGAGAATGTGAGTTAACTCAGAAGGAAACATTGCACGGGATTTGGTATAGGACAGTGGTCCAAACGCCGACACATGCAGTCTTGGGATGCTGCGTGTGGAATGGCTGACAGGGTGGATGTCTCGTTAGAGCGCGGGACACGAGACGCGGTCGAGCCTGTCGCGTCTGTAAGCGTCCGTTGTGGCTCTCCCCATCACCAACCACCCGGCCGACCACGCGCAGGTGCGGCTCCTTGTCTCCGGCAGTCAAGCATCTCCACAGCAAGCTATTCACCTACGCCGTCTTGTATATAGCATCCAGAGCATCTAGAGCATCCACTAGTAAGGAATATCTTCTCCGCCCTCGATGACAGCAGTGCTGACACTACCTTTTTCTGCCCATGTCAAATCTAGTGTATCGCAGACTGGCTTCCACCATCGTCAGTAGAAACCACCATAAAAGGAGAAGGAGGATTGTTTCCCCCACAGCAATACCACCCCTTTCCCGATCTACACGCCATCGCGCCCTTGCTTCCATGTCCATGCTCGATGCAATCAATCGACATCAACATCAACAACAACCACCAACTACAGCCTCACACCATCAATCGCTCACTCTACCCTCCTTGCCTCCGTCCAATTCTATTAGTATACCTTCTCCCATAGATGTAATGCAAACTTCCCTGTTCGTCCCTGATACGTATATCAAGCTACCCCCTCCTCCTTTCGACTCTAGCGGCTCTCACAGGTCTACTAAGTTTGCATACCAGGAGGTCGAGGAACGCCTGGCTTGCATCAGCGTGTTACTTCATAGAGATCCCACGAAAGCTGAAGCAATCTTCCTCCTCATGATGTACTCTTCCAAGACTAGGGACGTCTTGAAACTTAAGCTCACTCCTGCAATCCAAAATGCCTTTCTGGAAGCTTTTATAGACAGAAATCTGACTGAGAGAGCACATGAGTGGTCCAAAATCATATTGGAACGTCAATACGGCATAGGCCCCGATTGTTCCACATATGCCATTCTGCTATCATGGCATCTAGCGCAAGGAATGGTAGATCATGCAATAGCTACTGTGCAAACCGCCGAGACAGAGGGTATATCTACTGATGCATTGAGAAGAAACTTCAGATTTACGGACACGTCTAGACGGAATGCCTTGGAGGCACTGCTTAGACAAATGGGAAAAAATGTAGATGGCTACTCTCAAGCAGATTCCTTATTACTATCTGCCCTTCAAAGTGCAGGCTATGAAAGAGAAGACGCTGACAATATTTTGACTGATTACGAGGCTATAGACAAGGCATACGAGGAATTGGAAACTGCTTCGCAAGCTCTACAGGGAAGCAATAGTATCGATGCGATAGAAGTCGAATCAACTGCTTCAGCAGATGGTGCACATACGTCGGGGCTCTTGTGGTTGCGCTCAGTGCTGCGGAAAGTGCCAACCGTTGGAGCATCACCCATAGGTTTATCAGAAGCACAAGTCCTGTTGGAAACCGCAACAGTAGAAGCTGCTGTGCAAGAACTAGAAGCTCTGGCCGCCGATCGACCATCCACGTTTGCCCTATCAACTCAATCAGCGACATTAATATGGCAATGGACCACAGAACTAGCATCAGCTATCGAATCCGAACTCGCCGCCATAAAATCGGACCCTACAGCCTCACAAAAGTTCTGCACCGAATTGTCATTTGTGTCCTTGATTAACCCCAAAGCAGCTGCTTTGGTCGCCATATCATGTGCGATTGAACCTATGACCAAAATGAAAAGAAACCACGAAGCGGTTGTAAAGACCGATCATGGAATGAAGTTTACTGCCTTGTGTCTGGTAATTGGTAAGGCTTGTGAAAGAGAATACAATCTGATGCAGGCTGCGAGAAGCTCGACTCGTCGATGGGTAACTAATCTTGCATATGTTTTGTCGAAACAAAATGAGGCCGTCCATTATACTGACTCGATATTCGTTTGATCACAATTATTAGCTGAAGGCTGAAATGAAAATCAGTGCATTAGACGCAGCTGGGCGATCGTACGAAATACAAACTCGAAGAATCAGGAAGCATTTAGAAGCATTTGAAGCCCGGAGATTGGAGCACGATTGGATCCCCGTTTGGCCTGATAATGTGAAATTGAAGGTTGGGGCATTTTTAGCGGGATTGCTACTTAATACAGTAAAAGTAGCTGTGGTTGAGGAAGGTGCAAGTAAAGACGGCCCGCCAAATCCGTAAGTATTCAACGTTTTGATATCTTCGCCTTTTTGCATTCTACTCTAGCGCAATTCCGGCTGGTTTCATAATAGGCCGACGCTGGTACCAGCATTCGAACATTTCGTGGGTATCAAAAACTCATCTCGCGTTGTTGGTTATTTCAGAGCAAGCGAGGCTATGCGAAAAATGAAAACCCCTCCCATTCTTGCACCACCCACGCTCTTGCCCATGCTAGTCTCTCCAAAACCATGGGCTGGTAGTTGGTTGGGCGGCTATCTCACAATAAGACAGCCGCTAATTCGTATCTTCAACAACCCTGAACATCGTGATTATATTCGGGCGGCAGAGAAGGCAGATAATGACGGCGGGCATTTAAAATTTCTAATGAAAGGATTAGATGTATTAGGTCAATGTCCTTGGAGAATCAATGAAAAGATTTTGAGCACGGTGGTTGAGGCCTGGAAGGATGACAATCCTATTGGTGGTTTACCAGCCATCAAACTATCGAGACCGAAACCTGAAATGCCAAGTGACGAAGTTGTACAGAAGGACCCTCGCGCATTGAAACGGTATCGTGCGCAATTGAAAACATGGCAGAATGACGCTTCCGGTTTGTTTTCGCAGCGGTGTTCTGAGGCTTACAAGATTGAGATCGCAAAAGCTGTGAGTTTTTGTGGCTTCTATTCATTGCAGGGAAAGCGGCGTGAGGCAAAGCCTACCATAGTAGGGACAAACCCCACTGACTTATCCTTTACTCGCACAGTATGCTGGACACATATTGTATTTTCCACATAACATAGACTTTAGAGGCCGGGCATACCCATTACCATCGCACCTAAATCATATGGGTAGTGATATGTGTCGTGGTGTGATGGAATTTGCTGAAGCCAAACCCTTGGGTAAACGTGGTCTGGACTGGCTCAAGATTCAAGTTGCTTCATTAGCTGGTGTTACAAAGTATGTCGAGTTGAGATTTCTTGATCAGTCCCGTTGCTGACGAGTGTCGCACCCAGGGTCTCGTTTGCTGATCGAATCAAATTCACCGAGGCGAATATTAGTGAAGTTTTTGATAGTGCTGATGAGCCATTGGCTGTAAGTATCGCTAGTAGGGCAAGAAACTTGTCTGCGCATCAACTCACTCAGCAATCTCTGCAGGGTCGACGATGGTGGACGAAAGGAGATGCACCATTTCAGCTTCTTGCAACATGTGTCGATTTAGCAGCCGCTCTACGTTATCCCAACCCAGAAGAGTATCCATCTCGCCTTCCAGTTCATCAGGACGGTACCTGTAATGGTCTGCAGCACTATGCAGCATTAGGTGGTGACATTCATGGTGCCGAGAAAGTCAATCTAGTGCCGTCGGATAAACCACAAGATTTATACTCTGGTGTTGCTTCCATCGTAGCTAGATTCGTAGAAGAGCATGCCAAAGCCTATGGGAAGCATCAAGAAATAATTGCTAGAGGCGAAGAGAGTGATATAACTGTCAAATTGGGCGGTGAAGACGTTCCCCCGCCACCAGAGTCCATTATAATCCATGGCAAAATCACCCGAGCACTAGTCAAACAAACAGTCATGACAGATCCTTATGGGGTCACATTTATTGGAGCACGAGAGCAAGTCGCGGCACGGCTTATTGAAACACAAGACGAAAATCAGCTCACACATGAACAAATCCGATCGGTATCTATTTATGTGGCCAAGCTGATTCTAGCATCACTAGGTGAACTATTTACTTGTGCCAAATCTATACAGAAGTGGTTCAATGTGGCTGCCTTACTGGTGTGTAGGAGTATACCTGAAAACAGATTGACTAGTGGAGAGCTGGAAAATGCAAGAATATTGGGTGAAATAGGAGCGCTCAGTGAATATGAGGCGGGTTTAGTTGATGATTTTAAACCTAGAATCAATCCAAACAAGGAGCAATCCGTGGTGTCACTTGTGGTGCCCGACATAGCTAGTTTAGGCCTGCTGGACGATGAATCTGAAGGCGAACAGAACCTCACAGAACCGGAAGAGGAGTCCGCTAGTGTTTGGATAGATGTATTGGTAAGAAAGAAAAGTGAATGCCGCTCAAAATCGAAGGACACGGATCCGCGAATGATCAAAAATGTCTCGATGATTTGGACTACGCCCATGGGTGTACCCATTGTACAGCCCTACAGAGAGGCCGTAGCTAAAGTGGTACGACACCAGACTTTACCCGAGCTCCATGCACAAAGAATGACTTGGCCTTCCCAATCAATAGATACATACACCGATTCAATATATTATATCCCGCGAATTGGATTATTTAAGTGAAGTAAGTCCGCGTAAACAGTCATCTGCCTTCCCACCCAATTTTGTGCATTCCTTGGATGCATGTCATATGATGCTGACTGCTGTAAGTGCCAGAGCGTAGCATACATGTTCGCTGTCTCGCCGTTGAACCAATACTTTCTTCAACGTCTAGATCGCATCAGAGGCAGCCAACATACGGTTTGCGGCAGTCCACGATTCGTTTTGGACGCATGCCGCAGATTCCGACAAATTGGCATCCATCCTTCGGCAAACGTTTGTGAAGCTTCATTCCATTGATGTTCTTCAGCGGCTAGCATCCGAGCTTCAAGACCGGATTTCCCGAAATCGTCTGTGGGTCAAAGTACCCCTCACACCGTCCCAAGCAGAAGAATGGCACAAAAGAAAGGGTAAGCCGAAGAACAAAATCAGGTCAAGTGTTTCTGCCTGGGCTCGTGTGGAACTACCGCCTTTGCCGAAACAAGGAGACCTTGACGTCCGACAGGTCCTGGATAGTCCGTATTTTTTCCATTGACGGAAATACATAATTGTAAGTTTGTATCTAGTTTTGTATCTCCTACCCCTGTTGTACTCCACCTTTTGTCATGTAATACCTCATATTGACGTGATGCGCCATATGACACTGTATGTACCTGCAACCCCGTAATCGGAGCGGTACAAGCATGAAGGAGGGTGGGCTGAGCGCCAGTCCACGATTTAAATTTTTTTTTACTTTGCCACCGTATCCAGGGATGAGGATTTGACAGTCCTGATTTACTATTGCTATTTGCGCCTGCTTAGCAACGACTCGGCCCTTCAAGTCAGCCCCGTTCATAGCAAACCGCCCACAGACGCCTTCAGCCTGTGAAACTCATACTTTTGAATCTCGTGAATCCGATGACTATCCTTGCAAACGAACTTGTTTGTCTAAACTCCCGAGGCCAACAACTCCAGGTGTCAATCAATATCGTTCTCTATTCTCACAAAGTCTATCAAGCCAGCACGATCTAGTTCCCACAATACAACGATATTAAGTATGAGGAATACAGGTTACAGGCCTATTAGTGCGAACACAGAGACTCTATCAGTAGTCTAATTTTTTTCCTCAGCAGCAACTGATATCAGTACATCCTTGAGTTCCTGCCCAATCCACTAAGAGCGGTAGCGCGCGTCAACAAGAGACAGACAGCCACTAGTCGAGTGCCAACAATGCCTCACCTGCTGAGACTGCATTTCCATCAACCTCGACAATGCTCTCTGAAAAGCAAACACTTCTTCAGCGCCTGAGAATATGGGTGATGACATTTGTTCAGGTGAAAGAGCCAGATCATCCATCATTTGTCTTTGATGCGTTGTGATGTTCCCTTTATGCGGATCTTCGCCTGAGAACAAGGCATGTAGTGGTGCATCCGCGAGCATGACCAAGTTCATCTACGTTGGACACAATGGCTCGTCCAATCACATACAAGCCATCAAAGGTCAGACTGCGTAATCAGGCCCTCACATGATTCTCATACAAAGCATCTAGCAACGTAATGAATCTTCTCGCCTCATTGCGATGATGCAAGGTCATCTTGGCCACACCCGTAACAACCAATGTCCTGAATCCGCTTTTAGCAATTTCTAAATAATCGGCTGCTGAATGTGCTTGGCCGCATAGCTCGTCAAATGATATTCGCGCGGCTGTTGGTGTGCATTCTGGTAATGTGAACGACCGACCCAGGAAGTGGAGTGTTCGTGGTTCCACGATATGTTGACTAACCATCTTTCGCCATATAGATTCTAGATGCGCTTCGTTGCTGCTGTTGTGTGGACTGGGGTGGGGCATTGTATGTGTTAGATGATCAAGGAAAGACCAAGTGCCACAGGTACCCACTACAGGAAGACTCTGAATTTGTCTCTTTCTAAAGATGTCGGAACATGAGTGAAAAGACTGAACCAATAGTAAACCTCAAATGACTTACTTTGTTTTCGATAGTCTATACCAGAGTTCAATGAATGTACTTCACACCGTTCCTTCAGTAAATCAATAGCTGGTATGAAACTCGACCGCTGTATACCATTCTTATAAAGTTCTACGGTTTAGCATGGGGTAGGCCAATATAAGCAGAAGTATTTACGTATTCCGCCGCGTACCATCTGGTGGCCGATTCGATGTAGTAACCATGACCACACCACGATTAAAAAGTTCAGTAAATAGCCGCCTATCGTAGAGCGCTCAAGTCAACCACAGGACTGAAAAATGATGTGTACCGCTTGATAGCGATAGTCAACATACCTCAAAAACATGGCATCAGTAATATCAGTAACTTGTAATTCATCAAAACACAACAACCAAGCATTACTGGCTAATTCATCAGCTATGAAGGGTATGGGGTCTGTCCCTATCCCTTTTGTTATCCGCAGTTGATGTACTCTTCGATGTACATCTTGCATGAATGCGTGGAAATGAACTCGTCGTTTACGTTCAATCAGACATGATGAATAAAATAAATCCATGGTCATTGTCTTTCCAGTTCCTATCTCAACGACAGTCTAGTACAGAAGCGAAAAAAGAAGGACTTGATGAAATTCCAGCAAAGGGTTGTTGACGTACCAACGTCACCCCACAGATACAGCCCACGCGGCCCTAGCACAGATGAAGATTCTGGTGGCTTGGTAGCAAAAATACTTGAAAACTATCATGGCGAGACACAGCTTGAACATCTTGATGGCACTAGGAAACTGCGAAAGGATTTACCCTAGAAAAAACGCCACCCCCACTAGTATCGGCAATGCTCGACCCGGTGTCACGATCAATAAAACGGGGCGTGTCGTATCCCTTCAGCCGATCATATAAATCCTGTAGCTGCCTAACGGTAACTCGTTGATGAGCATCGTCCCTCAATTGTCCTCGATCTACTAGTGAGTTATACAATGCCATTGGTCCATTAATGACGATCTCGGGAGACCATGGGGCTTCGGCAGGAGAGGGTGGCAGCTTCATTGCGGATGGTTTTGTATTGGGAGGCTGGGCTGGAGGTAGGTCAGTTGATGATGCCATGGATTGTCGAGATGTGAGGGGAGGCACACCGCTGGTAGTCGAAAGATCTAGTTCCTGTTGGGCTAAAGCTGACTGTCGCCTTACATGACTTTGCCTGCTATGACTGAACTGACTGGGCTGCAAACTATTCGACACACAAGCTTTTGGACTGCGGCCGTGGTAGCTGTGCGCCGGTGTAGGTAAAGAATGTGTAGAGGCGACGAATCCAGTATTCCTACATGTTAGCAGCTTTGCAACCGGCCTCCGCAAGGAAAACATGTTCACAGTTCCACTGATCACTTGTTGGATTGCCGGGTGCTCAAAGGTGCAGGACAATCCACACGTCCAAAACAACCATTTCATTGTTATACGCTTCCCGGTGAGTTACAAGATACGTGTAGATTCGCTACATACTAGTGCCAACTTGCTATAACATACAGTATAGACAGGTAATATCTAAAGTTCCTGCGCCTCGCGTATGTACAGCATCAGACCGAGAATAAGAAGCAGTATCATCAATAATGATATAGCCGAAGCAGACGGTATGCCTAGTTCATTGAAAAGTGTATGAAATTCGGCACGTAGGTGCAGACAAACCCTATCGCCGCACTTACTACTTGTCTTGGGTAATGCCATCAAGTGTATGGATGAATCCGCAGATCCGGAGGCTACCACTTTCGAATCTGGACTGAACGCTATACACGTGACAGGGAAGGAATGTGCATTTGAAAGCCGAGCTTGTACCTTTTTCATGCATCGAAGGTGATGTAAATGAAGATGTAAACAGACCAGGCGAATCGAGAGATATGCTCACATTCATGGAGTGAGTGCTCAGCACCACCACACTCAGATCCGATACTCCAACAGCCATACGTTCACCATCAGGGCTATAAAAGACACGCCACCTCAGTCAATGGGGTACCTTTTGAATTCAACTTTTGGAAAGTTCTGTGAGTATACCTCAGAGCAAAGGCAGTAACAGGCTTCGTAGCAACCTGTCGCTTCCTGATCATTTTCCAATCATCCATCCTCCATTGCCCAATGAATGATGCTCTTCTAGACTTTTCATTTAGTGTCAAATATAGATAATCCTCGGTTGAGCCCCTTCCAAACCGACATGCTCGAAATTCACATGCTCGCTTGTGGAATTTTGGTTGAGATATTTCAAAAACGATTTTTCCGTTTTTAATTGATATTACTTGACATTTCGATGGTGTTACAACTACTAGCTGTTGTCTGAGTTATGTGAGTTCCAGAGCGTACTTTGTCAGCTTCCGTGGTTGTTACGGCCGGCTGCTTACTAGGCTTGATTCAGAGTCAATATCGACATCAAATACTTCTTCACTGACTAACATTGGTGGGCGATGTTCGTCCAATGCTGGGAACGTCCATATGTGCACCTGTTGTGTGTTGGAACGAGAAAATATAGTAACATGGAATGATGGAAGGTGAGCTAGACTCACATGACCATCTGTAGTGCCTGTTATCACCATGGACCCATTAGCACTAAATCTCGCTACCCTCTATATTTCGTGCGTGGAGCAAGTGGTGCTGACCTCGGAGCGATCGGGTGGGGCCGCACCTGATAATGTTCAGCTTTTTTGCCAGGAACGCTCTGCACAGATTTCACCATGGTATATCTATACATAAGCGACGTAAGACTACAGCAGAAGGAATTGATGAACGCCAAGTCTCACGTATTTGGATCATTATCGCTCAGTGACTCATCAAACTTGAACAATCTCAGGTTTTTGTTGTCGCCTGCCTGTATGAGTTCCGGTGGTGCATTGACGCCCACAGCAATGTACCTCCTCTTTTCCTACATTCGAGTGCACGGTCGAGTGAGGGTAAAACATCACGACCGGATGCGACACACCGACCTGATGAGCCAACTCTAGACTCATGCAAGCATCATCTTGGTTTGAAAAGGTAATTTCTCCGGCCGGCGTGAGCGAAAGAGTAGCGGGGTCCACGTCATAGATGACCTGGATGATGCGCGAATGTCGGAGATTTCCCACAGTTCAACGACATGGTCGCGGTTGGAAGCAGGAAAGCGACTTACCACTGCATTTGGGACGCCAGATCTGTTGGGG
>QEAN01000478.1:0-13869 GCA_006535955.1 Synchytrium endobioticum | reverse complement strand
GTTGCCCAGGCACGGCCAACGGGATCGGATTGCGACATACCGCTGCAAAAGGATGTTTGCCATACACAATTAGCCGTTTGCCGTCGCTCAGTGTGCTCATCTTGTAATGGGCCGATTGTAATGGGCAAGTGAGTCACTTACTGATCGCTTGCTGATCGGTCCAAGACGCAAGACGCAAAGCATTGAAAGTGGCCATAGCCGTTGGAGCAGTCGCGAGCAAGGTTCAGTCTGAATCTCGCCAGCCCAACAAGTGGGTTGTACTAACAATTACTATTACATACAACGATCAATCATATTTTCTAAGTACTCATCCAGCTCCATGGCGTGTCCGGGCAACTCATATATTTGGCAAGATTTTATCTCCAGACTGCATTGCGGCAAGCAATTGAGCCCTGAGCACACTGCTTGTGCTGTGGGCAGCCAGTGGGTGTTTTGATGTTCAAGACGGTAAATGTACAGGGCACTCCAGTGCTTTTAATCCCTTCTAATTGCATGCACCGACAGCTGTGCGGCAAGTCCTGTCGTCCCTATCGTTAGTTTCATCATAGCCATAGGTGCCATAGGAGGCAAGGCCTTGGTGTCGATTGTCGGCCCTCGCCCTGGAGCCTTGACGGTTGCGCACGCACGCACGCACGCTAACAATCACCGCTTGTTAAACGGCCATTATCTGCATTTCTTAGTACAGAGCACGCACACCCATGACAGACAGTGTCAAGTCAGTTATACGTTCAGTGTAAGTAACATGCACGATGCCGTGGAAGAGACTGGGCAGTTGAGCGACGCACCAGCAATGCGTCGGCCAAGCATTTCACCACCAAGAGCCAGCGAGGCGGGCGCCGACAAGGCGGACCTGTGTGCATTCTGTGCGGCTGGACACTCAACCGCATCGGAGCACTGTGTTATGTTGATCTGCTTCTCGTTGTCGTGGACATTACAACTAACCTCGTCGCAAACCCTCTTTGTCCATTGGCCTATAGAAAAAACTATGCAAAGGGTTACTCGGATGTCCAAATCAAAGTCAGGTGTGCATTTTTCCCATGTCCAAGTTTTCTTGTGCTGGTGATACCGGGCTTGCTTACTCACCAACCTCCAAACCACTACAGACAAGCAACCTCGAATGATCCGGCAAGTGGTGTCAAACGCCTGAGACTCGAAATACGGCACTCTGCTAATCCTCCCCATCTTCGCATTTGCAGTGGGGACCATCAGGAACTCTCATGGCTGAACTAGCTGATGCCACATTCAATGCGTGAGTTCCCTATCCCTACAACCATCAACCACTTACAAGCTTCTGAGCAATATGCATCTCCGAATTAGACGAGACTTTCAAGAGATCATGGAAATGATTGACAAGAGGCTGAATGATCATGGCAAGAACTGGAGACACGTTTTCAAGGCAGGTCACTCACTACCCTTATTTTTCCTTTTGCATCTCGGGCCTGACCAGTCTTTTGCCCTAGTCGCTCACGTTATTGGATTATCTGTTACATTCTGGATCTGAAGCGGTTATACAGTATGCAAAAGACAATATTTACATAATCAGGACATTGAAAGAGTTTCAATTCGTTGATGAAGAGGGAAAGGATCAAGGAGCTAATGGTAGGCCTCTGTACTAACCATATTCAACCTTGTCCTACTCTAATATCTCATGACTATCATAGTGCGACAAAAGTCAAAGGACATCACTGCACTTCTTGGTGATGAAGCAAGATTGAAAGAAGAGAGAGCTGCTAGATTGCAAATGCGAGATAGAGTCAGGGATGAACCTAGTGGTACGGGAGTCTTTGACGAAGAAGAACAACTAAAACGAGCACTGGAAGAAAGTAAACGAACTGCTGCTCGCGATGAATTGCGAAGAAAGGAAGGAATGACGTGAGCCCATGTCTCTATTGATCAGCGCATAAAATATTCCTATTGACACACGACGCTTGTAGGGATTTGGAATTACAGAGGACGCTGGAGTTATTAGCTGAGAGGGAACAGGTGCAGTTAGAGCAACGGAGGATTGCAAACCAGCTTACAGGTGGCAGTACATTCTCGTTCGAGAAGTGAGCAAATTGTGTGCCTCCCATGGTCTTCTTTTTACAGTAATGACCTATCAAATGCAAATATTAGCGCAAGTCCTGTGGATGAATTCGATCCATTTCAACCCAAATGGGGCGGTAGCAAAGATGCAAAGCCCATTGGATCAACGTATAATCCCTTCGCTTTTGAAAATGATCCTCAAGCTAAACAACGATCACCACCCATGAACACATCAGGGAGTGCTAATCATTTGAATTCCCTCAGTCTAATTGGCACATCAAACCCAATACGACCTCAATTGACTGGTGGTGAACTAATGAGTAGTACCTTCCCTGTAGAACCGTTTCGAAATCCTACCGGCCCTACAGGATTCGGTGGTATAAGTGGGGTGGGTAACAGTACCGGATTTGTTAGTGCGTTTGATGGCGGACTGGGGTCTAAACATATGCCGTTCCAGGTTTGTTGTTGATATTCACGAGGTGCTGGACTGTACTTACGGCTTGCAATAGGGTGTGAGCGATGCTAATGCAAGACTAGCAGATGTGGCTCGTAATAGGTGAAGATCGTGCATGCTTTAACCTACAATGTCTATCAATCCCGATACTCACATCGACTCCTTCCAAACAGTTCACAAATAGATCCATTTGCCAATTTGGCTGCAGGTCGTACCAGTACAACCAAGTACGTGTCAGCAAACCATTAGTTGGGTCGGACATGAATGTTTACTAATCAGCTGATCACATTTAGTCAATTTGGTAGTGGAGGAACGTCGAACTTTGGTAACGGCGCAATTGGTAATATGAATGGACCTAATCCATTCGGTACCAATCCCACTCCATCGAACTACAACACAATTGGTTTCAGAAACACGTCTTCTGCGGATGAAAATCCGTTCGCTGCAACTGTACGTTACACTTCATCCTTCCGACTTTGGCCGTAGTTAAAACTGCTTTGGCAATAGCCCGGTGCCGGTGCATTGGTGGTGGCTGGATCAAGTGCACCGTTTAGGCCTGGATCCAGTTCGATACCAAGTCAATCTACATCATTTGGTCAGTCGGCCTTTGGACAATCGCAGCCATCAGGCGGACCATTTGGTGGGCCCAACAACCCGTTTGGAGGTGCTCAAACGTCAACTCCCTTCGGTACTACCAGTGCTTCACAGCCTTTCGGCGCCTCATCCGGGTACGGTGGTAATCAACCATTCGCTGGTGCACCGTTAACAAGCCAGCAGCAAAGTAATCCTTTTGGCATGGGCAACAATATGAGTAGTGGCATGAATAACGCCATGGGAAGCCAACAACCGTTTGGCAATACGGGGGGTTATGGTAGTAGCAACATACCATTCGGACAATCAAACAATGGCTTTGGCCTGCCACAGCAGCAACAACACGCATTCGGACAACCCAATGTTTTTGGTCAACCACATCAGCAACAGCAACCATTTGGACAACCATTTGGAAATCAACGACAGCAGCCTTTCAGTAATACCCCATATGGTCAACAAAGTCTATTCTAATGTCGATTTTCGAGTCGACTTCCATCCCATACATCACTGCCGCTTGAATTCCTCAGAATTTATATCTAGTTTTAGTAATCTAGCCAGTGCGCTCTATACCCTCGTCGTCCTCTGTTGGTTGCACTCGGCAGGCAGTGGATGTTGCTTATCGTCAACATCTTCCGTCACATTAGTAGTATCTCCTTTGTTTATGGGAACTCACACTCTTACTTGTTATAACATAAAGTTTTTATCTGCATACGACCACTGCAGGAATCCTTGTAGATATGCTCGGCATCACCGCGTCGTCTTGTCGCGATTCCGGCGGGGAGGAGTACGGTACCATGTAACACCGGGCGCCACATGGCTTGCATGCAAGGCACTCTTTCGCCTTTATCTTGTCTTTGCGCAAAGCTGTTCGAGTTGGCGTTATTGCACGTTCGAATCGAATTTCATTGGTCGGCATTGCTTTGAATACAACAACCAAATTATCACTCGTCCACAACAGGGAAGCCAAGGAAGTCAAGATTGTCTTCTATACCTGGTACGTCTGCGGGTCACTCATTCCAGCAGGAGGACAGTGGCCAGAAGTTTACATCGATACCGAAACCAACACACCCATCATCACATTAATAGGTGTGCAAACAAAGACCCTATTACGTTACATCCAATTTCTGTGGATATCACCTTTACTGTCATGCCTCGATCAGATGGCCGTCGGCGAGAGCAGTACGAGACGGAATCGTCGCCCAGTCCTCCCATCAATGGATCTACACAACAGGAGCAACATCACCGCGACGGAGGCGACGATGGTGACAGTCAACGCCACAGTGCCAGACATATAGAAAAGACCAACAGCAACATTGCAAAGAGTCGATTCATTGTCCATCCTGGCCCATTCACTGGCAGTTCCGATACCCGTATTGTGGACAGGAAGTTGTGGCTATATCGAGCCGCGTCGTGGTCCGAAGGTGTAGCTCACGAGGAAAGTCGCCAAAGTAAATCAAGTAGCAGTAAAACTCAACTGGAAAGAGACCGAGTACAAGTGGTTGTTGAGCTATTCGAAGGGTCTGCCCATAGCTGGTGGTATGAATTGGCAACTGCAGAGTATGAAGAAGCCAGCTCAAACTGGAAGGCATTTGAACGCGCTTTCATCCACAAATTTCTCAATGCTCAAGTATGGGGTGATGCTATAGACCGAGTGGAAGATCTTCGACATGGTAGTAACATGACGGCTATCGAGTTCATTGAAGAATTCAAACAAGTCGTCGCACCATTCAATGCAGTCATCTCGTTGGATGAAAAGATCATGAGATTCGTTAGCAAGATACAGCCATTATCATTGAGACAAGCGCTACGATCATGGCTCGGAAGTGACTGGTGGAATCGACGAGATACAACAAAGAGAATTGTCAGTATGGAAGATGTATATCGATGGGTGAAAGCAAATCACACGAATATAGCGGGTACGAGTATGATAACGCCAGATAGCACGCCAATACTATCTCGAAATCAATCTCCGGTACATTCTTCTGGTCAACATCAGGTTACATATACCACGTCACCATCCGCGTCTAATGCGTCCTATGGTAATAGCAGCGCAAATTGGAAGAAGAGGCCATCCTCGGTACTAGAAGAAGATATCATCAATATGGTCAAGAAAACTCGCATGCGAGATGACGATGACATGGTGATGATGCCAGAGCATCGTAGTATGAACCAGACCGAGGAGCAGCAACGGCATGTGTACCCTAATGCCAACACTGGTGGTATCATCATGCCATCACAAATGCATTCATATGTAGATACATGGCCTCCCATGAATGGTCAATCGCTTACCATCACAATCAACAAGAATACAATGTATGATAGTCAGCAACAGCAACCAGTCATCAGTAGTTTACCACCCGTAATGCAACCAATGTTCCAATCAATGTTGAGTCCGCCACCATATATTCCAGCCAGTAATAATACAGCAATGGGTAGCCTGTCACTTGCACGACCATCCTTACCACCTCCAATTCCACAAACAGCAACGCTTACTCCGACTTTACGAGCCAGCCAAGTGATGGCACCGCCTGGCACAACTATAGATTGGTCTCCTGCTCTGTCGGTTGGTTCTGTTGCCTCGTCCACTACTTCCATGGGTCCACCAGGAGCTGGCAGTGGCAGCAGTATGATGACTTCTTCTCCAATGATGATTTCAGGATCCCCCAGTTTGATGCACATGCATCCATCTTATGATCCAAGAAACTCGCATGCTTCGTATAGCACTAGTAGCATCACAAGCATGAATTATCGTGAGCCATACTTGTCGCAGCCTTGTGTCATATGTCAAAACTTGGGTCATAAGGCATCTCAGTGTCCGACATTGGATATGCCCTTCTTTGGGGCTCCGCCTTCATTCGGTGCTCCGGGGACTCACCCCATTGCGGGGAGTGGCGGTAATGTAGTCGGCATGGCATCACCATCCATGTCCAATAAGACGATAGAAGTACAGAATCTGCCACCTCATATGAGGGTCAGGAAGTGCTACAATTGCCGTAAGCCAGGTCATAAAGTAAGTTGAATGTTTGACATGGTTTTAAGAAGCGCAACCATTAACACTCCAAACTAGGCTTCTGAGTGTCCGGAACCACTAAGAAATGTCGCACAACAGCAACCCAAGCGAAATCACCACCACGGCCAGTCACAGCAGCAGCATTTGGTGGCACCTTTAACTCCAGGACCACCGGGCTTGGTGTAGCAACTTTAATTTGTTGATTCAGCGCGATTGGTGCTTCGGCGTAGTATTGGAGTCTAGTGGTATGTGGGCTTTGTGCACTTTGTGTGTGTGTGGCATTTGTGTTGTACTAGATACGTGTTAGATGGCAGTGGTTTTGTTTTTCGTTGTAACCTTTTTTTGATTTTTGCTTTTGTTGTGATTTCACCGAGAGGTGAGACACTTTATTATTCGTGAATATATCCTCATATGAGTGATATATTCAAGGTTGTATCAAGTGATCCGATGAGTTGATGACTCACTGTTCCAAACATCAAACTCACATCGAGCGACCGTCCTGCACATTTCCACGCATTACATGGCGTCAGCTAACGATAGTTCCCGCCCAGAACATAGCAGACCGGGCTTCCAATTCTGGACTGATCCGTCGATTCCAATAGTATCAGGACAGGCAGGGCGACTCCACCCACCAACATCAACATCCAGCCTACCCAACCCATCAATAACCAAAATCAGTCCGTTAGCCAATGCATCAACATACTCATCCATAGCTATCAAAGCACTCAATTACCTCCCTTCAACCACAAGAACACGAATGGTGATCCTCCGAGTATCCCAACTCGATGCCGAATCACTGGACACCGAATTGACAAGATTAGCCGAAGAGGCATTCTGGAGAATCTTTACCCATTTTGACGCAAGTACACTCACGCCATTATGGATTCGGACTGACGGTGCGGCAATAGGAGTGGAAGGAGCGGTACAAGCCCGAAGCCACGGCGCTTGTGCATCTGGCCATATCGGGTCTGGTGTACACCCACGGCGCATCGTATGGGTCGCAGTTGCTGAATCTCAAGTACAGGAACGAGCACGCGCACGGGGGCAAACGTGAGTCGGCGCGCATGTGGGGAGTGTGGATGCTGACGATGCAGAGATAGTGGCGTGCGCCATGCGCGATGCGCAGACAACGCGGCTGCAGCGCGGCATGCACGTCGTCGCCCACGTCTGTGTGCCGTATGCGGCCGCGCGGCTGCGGAGGCATGCATGGCGGCTGTGCGAGACGTGGCGACGCGCGCTGCACGGTGTGGAAGCGGCGTGGGGTCTGGCGTGTGTGCTCAACCTGATGGTGTTCTTGTACGACGGCAGGTGAGGCGGCCATGGCTCCGTGGAGATGCCGGCGGGTGAGTCCAATGCGTGCCAATAGGTATCGGAGCGTGGTGGATCGCGTGCTTGGGATGAGACTGGTGTATGGGACAAGGGACGCGGGGAGACAGGTTTCGTTCGAGTTTATGAATCGGCAGTTGGTTTGGCATGCGTTCACGGTGCGTCGTGCTTCTGTCGGTTGTTTGATGATGTGTGGTGCTCATGGGTTGGACGAGGTAGGAATTCATGATGTATGTGATTCCGCTGGTGAATCTGTCGTCGCTTCGAACGAGGATTGCTCGAACTTTGCAGGGGAACAGTGGGCAGGCACACGGGAATCTGCATGGCTCTGTTTGCGCGATTTGTTTTGGGAGGAGCGGGAATGTGCGGACGAGTTATGTGCATACGCCGTATAAGAGCGGGTGTGGGCATGTGTATTGTTATTATTGTGTCAAGTATGTCGTTGGGCATGGCGGGGTTTCCTTTTTTGGCGTTTTACTAATGCGTATGTTCGCTTCACAGGTCTGCGATGATGGCGGATCCGAGTTTTCCGTGTCCTCGATGTGGCGAGGTGATAACCTCGATTGAGAAAGTCGTGTAGCTTTATCAGAGTATCATCAGAGAGGTTGTATAAACTGATGCTCTGTATTTCCAGATGTATATTCATACACTGTATTTACCCCTCACTCTTTACTTTGTTTTGATATATCTCAGCTTGGTAGGACAGTACTTGAAGTTATCATTGTAATTACTCTTTGTGAATTTGGGCACTTTGGGTTCATCGATAAAGTAGTCGTATCCCTGTCGTTCTGCAAAGCGTATCGCGTCTTGTTTTGACGTGAATTTGAGGAAGGTTGCTTGCATCGGATCTCCACTACTCGTGCGTGGTGTTTGAGCACATATGATCGCGTAACACAGAGTACATAGACATAGAGTACCTCGATGTCCAGCCGATGAGGGGATTCTCCCATCTGGATTGGACTTCGAACTCGATGCGCCAGTCGTCGGCCTTGTTGGTGCCTTGTTGCATAGCTGTGCGGGAGGGCTTGTAAATGCGGATCTGGCGGCGGGAAATCTCTGGTGGTGCGCCTAGGGAGGTAAGGGCGTGGGGTGAGGGATTCGGGGCGGGGGAGAGCGTGTGGTGGCATTCATATGCCGACTGGATGCGCAGGGTTTCAGCGTGGTCTTTTTGTGGGCGCAGGCTTCGATGTGATGGCGTATAGGCACGCACGCATAGCACGTTGTAATGAGTTGGTACATGTACGTACCTGATACCGCATCAGCCTCGAACATATCGGTGCTTTGGGGGGTAGGGAGGTGGGTGACAGCAGTGGACAATTTGCTGGTTACATTATCGTCGGTGCTTGATATGACTGAAGATGCAGTCAAGAGTCGGCTGGTGCTGTGGTTGCTTCGTGGGGCTGCTCTGCACAGCCTGGCTATTCGTATCATGCTGGCAATTCTCTCTCTGAGCACGGCAAGGGAAAGTTTCCGTTCGTCCGTCCCACGGGATTGATGCCGCAGATAGAATGTGACGCGCAACCAAGGACACGAACTCGGAACAGCCGAGAACACTCCAACCCGTCAAGTCCAAAAAGGCACGCCCAGCGCACTAGCGACAGACGCCATGGCCAAGGGAGCCAAGTCCAAAAAGGCCGGCAAAGGCACCAAAGAAGACCCCGAGGCACTCAGACTCAAGAACGACCAGCTTCTAGAGAAACTAAAGCAGGACATTGCCGACGAAGAGCGCGCATTCAAAATCAACACTGTCAACCTGCAGGCCAAATGGCGCACCATCATGAAAGAGGGTAGGCTGCCTGCTTTGCCAAATCAACATAACTAACTAACCCTCGTTGTCTCCATCTAGCAAAGTCCACCGAACTCGTCCACCAGCTCTCCATCCTTTCTGCCACCCACCAACGCTACTCAGACCTCAAATCCGCTGCACTCGCAAACCTGCAGAAAGACCTGCTCGAAGCCGAAGAGCAGTATGCAAACGCCCAATCCGCGCATCTCAACAATGTCGACGCGCTCATTGACTTGCAGCAAGACCGACTCCGCCATCTGCAAGACCAGTTCAATGCCGACGTCGCCTACCTCGAGTCTGAATTCGAGAGCGAGCGACAGGAAATTGGAATGCGCCATTTGAAGAGCAAGACCGATATCTTGGGAATCGTCAACAGGATGGATATCGAGTTCACTGATGCGGAGGCCGATGCCAAACACGAGTTCTCGAGTGTCAAGGATGACGTCAAGAACAAGGTGTGTGTAGACACCTAGGCAAAAGGCTGTACCCCGAGTATCCCCTCCGTCTCACATTGGGCCGTGTAGAATCTGGAAGAGAAGCATGCCCTGCGAATCCAGTTGGAAGGAACCGTCGAGGATTTGTGGAGACAGTTCCAGTCTGCACTCAATGCGTACACTTCTGCTACCGAGGAGCGCAAAAAGCAGTTTGAGGAGTTGAAGGCCAAGGATTTGCGGAATGCCAAAGAGATTGATTACCAAATGCGGAAATTGGCGAAACTACAAGTACGGGTTTTGCCGATGCGTGCTCTCCTCGGTGCGCGGCATCGTTTAATAATTGGTGCCACAAAAACATAGGAGTCCATATCATCGTTGAAACAAAAACACTCTCACATCCTGCACACTCACGAATCCCAACTGCAAGGCCTGCGCGAGCTGCGAGAACGCATATCGTCGCAATTCCAAGCGATGAAGCTGTCCATGTCGATATCCCGCGAACGCGAAAAGAGGCGCCTGGCCGACTTGTCAGTCATGTCCAACCAGACAATCAAGCTACTGCGGAGCCGCGTCGATAAAGCGGAGCGCATCATCAAGTTGGCGGAGATGAATAACAGGATGGAGAGCGATGAGGAGCGGGTATGGCCTTTTGGGAAGAGCACTGTTCCTGACGTTGACGAGCAAGCGGCGAACGGCGAGACTGTTCAAGAGGACAGCAAAAGTTTTGCAGAGGGGAGCAAGACTGACAAGAATGGGGGCATCCACGCGTCCATCGAGGTAATGCATCCGTCCAAAAGCTGCTCGTGTTTTCTTGGCGCCAACTCCCCCTTTCATCTAGGAATTACAGCTCCTCTCCAAATTCCACTACAGGTACAACAGAGCAGCACTCGACCGTCTCGCGCTCGAACGCAGCAAGGCGCGGCTACTGGAAGAAAACAATCAGTTGCGATACGTGCTCAAGCAGTACCTGGATGGCATCTCAGTGTCTGAGACGACAT
This sequence comes from Synchytrium endobioticum, assembly GCA_006535955.1. NCBI lineage: Eukaryota > Fungi > Chytridiomycota > Chytridiomycetes > Synchytriales > Synchytriaceae > Synchytrium > Synchytrium endobioticum. The sequence goes on along the minus strand of QEAN01000478.1, from coordinate 3,245 downwards.
TGAAGTATGAGAATTCATTGCTGGTAGTCAATGGGAGGACGAATGCGCCGTTGAAGCACATTGGGGGACGCACTATCACGGTTGTCGAGGGCGGATTAGCTATCAGGGCTCAGCAGCTACGGTGTTGATCTTCATGGGTAGTTAGTAGGATACATAGATGTTTCTGAAGTGTGTTTTATGCAATTCAATCATATTGCAGAAGTGGCTTGNNNCACGAACTGGCTTTTTCGGCGTCGGATTCTACTCCCTATTCAGTGTATGCGAAGAGCCGTTGGTCACCAACGGAACTATACATCAAACGAGGTCCAGCCCCTCAACCCTCGGAATTGACCATCTTCTTTCTCGAATTGCGTGCACCAATGGACATACCACAAGGCTTCGGTCGGTACTGTCAATGTCGATAAAGACACCACATTCTCCATTAAGAGCCATTGTCGGAAAGAATGTACTGAATGGAAGCATGGGATGAAATCCTTTTATAGACCACTGTGTAGAGAAAGATAGTGTTAACTTCTCGATCAGTACACAGCACGAAGTTGCTTGATGTAATGTAGAGAAAGGTAGTGTTAACTACAGGTTCAAATACAATAGATAGTTAGTTTAGATGGCTATGGAATAATAGTGCACTCTCTTACCTTCTCGATCAGTACACAGCACGAAGTTGCTTGTTGTAATGATGAGAAGGAAAGAGGGGCAGAAAAATGGCCTTAATATATCTCTTGAGGTCATAACATCCTCTCAGCTCATCTAGGTCCTAACTATTGTCAATCATCAGTGGAAACATAGGTCCAAACACCACTATACTGCAACACACTGGAACACGTTTCAGACACGTCGGGTGCGCGAGGTGTGGCAGGTTTGTCTCCATCTCAACAATATAAAAGTCGCTCAAAACAACTCAAGACAACTTTGTTCTGATTCATCAATATCAACTCCTAACCATGAGCGGAGACGGAAGCAGTACGGCAGTTCTCTGGGTCCAGCTCTTTCAACGAGATGCCGAAGATGCGGACGACCAGTCAGTGCCTCCTAAAGAGTTGGGCAGCGCCACGAGATTGACGGTGTTGGATCATAGAGTAGAGGATATCGACGGGTTGTGTAAGTACATACTCAACCACGCAGACTTCAATGATGGACGGTTGAATGGCATCAAGCCAGATCAGCTATACGCATACATGGATGTAGACTGCAAAAGTATAGTACCAGCAGACAGATCCATAGCAGCCATCACCACCACATACTCGCAACCATTGAAAATTGTGAGACCAGGCACCATCCTAGTGACAGCCAGCAAGCGAGTACTTTCAGTCGGTCCATTAGAGAGAGTGAAACGGCTTCAAACTGAATCTATAATGGCCACCCAGTCGCTGTCACCATCTCAAGTAGCACTAAACCCTGGAGCCATCCAGTCAAACCACGATACAATGCTGCTAAACCATCGACCGTTAAGCCATTTTGGTACACCAGTAACCTTCATGAATCCAGTATTTTACTCGTTTCAACGAGCCTTGTTAGATACAGATCCAGTACCAATTGACGATATAGTAGAACTAGTCATAAACGGATTGCGTATGGAAGGTAGCCAGTGTTGTGAACGTGAGTCGGAGAAAACTGCCATGTTGAACAATGTGTTTTCACATCTTTTTGCCTATGGAGACAAGGACGTCAACATTCAAGTTAGCGCACCGGCCATTGCAGAGACCCACACATTTTCAGATGGTGGTTTGATCTTTGTCCATGACGGTCTTTCGCATCCTGGCTTGATTCGGCAGGACAAGCTTACTTTAGGTACGCAACACTACTTGGTGGTGGTATTTATAGACCTCTTTCTGAATTTGCTAACATTGTGATAATACGTAGGCTCCGGAGGTGATGCACACTTTCAAGTGAGTCATTACCATGGTTTCAAGTATCTGATAAGTACTCATCCCTATCACAAACCTGCAGGTTCAAGAATACCATAGACAATGCTTCCTAGACGTCGAAGAATCATATCGGAACAGGACGGCTTGTCCCTGCTTCCTCATTACCGTCTGTGGTGCGTCCATGTCTGTCTACGGGGCTATTCTGCACGATAAGCCGACTTGTGATCCATTCCGGCCAGCATCAGTGTTCTTGAATACAACAGATTCCGATTCTGAAAATTCTTTGCGGAGATTACTTTATGCCCTGCGGACTCATGTTGTCAGGTTGTACCACTGGTATAGAACATTGTCTTGTCACATAAATGGTAAAACAGTCACTAGCAAATCAGGGCTTCTACCATGGTTAGCCACCTTCCTCACACCGTCTGGTGAGCCGCTTACAATCGAATATGATGATTCATTCTACGATAAGTAAGTCGTTTTTGGTTTTCGGTTGTGTGCTTTGATGTTCATGATGTTTGATGCTGATCCGAGTTCAATCATTTAGGGTCCAATCACTTAGAAATCAAGAGTACCCTCGTCATGATCAACACCTTCCCTCCATCCGTAGACCATATATGTTTACAGCCTCAATACCATTCACAACGGAGAATCTCATTGTTAAATGTGCGGCAAGATACAGTACAGAGGCCCATGATTTCTTGAGTAAGATTGGTAAGGCACCCAAACTCTATGCGTATGATTCAACAACCATTCTGGGATATAATATCATAGTAATGTCTCATATGCAGAGACATAGTACATTGGACATGAGCCGTCGTCTCCTAACAGCTTCTGAATATCGTAGCCTGTCAGAAGCGGTGAAGCAGCTGCATAGCGCCAATCTAGTTTTAGGAGATCTACGACCTTGCAATGTATTGGTACATATGGAAGAAAGAGAAGATGTTATGATCATAGACTTCGACTGGGCGGGTCGTGTTGGCGAAGCACGTTATCCACCGGGCATCAATATGAACGGTGACATAGATTGGCCAGAAGGTGTTGGACCAGGGAAGTTGATCACTGTCGCACATGATGTAACGTGGCTTGAACGAATCAATCCACGTTATTCGCCGGCCATCAGTATGGACATAGACCAGGAGAGTTGATCACTGCCACTTCATGAGAAAATGTATTAAAGCACAAATTCGCTCTACATGAAATACACGTCTTTTTACATGTTAGGCAGGTGAGGCGGCCATGGCTCCGTGGAGATGTCGGCGGGTGAGCCCAATGCGTGCCAATAGGTATCGGAGCGTGGTGGATCGCGTGCTTGGGATGAGACTGGTGTATGGGACAAGGGACGCGGGGAGACAGGTTTCGTTCGAGTTTATGAATCGG
>QEAN01000477.1:0-14020 GCA_006535955.1 Synchytrium endobioticum | reverse complement strand
CATGTGTCGGTACGTCCCGCCCGCCTCTGTCCGCATCGGTGACGCACTCACATCCCGAGTCCTAGAGTTCATACATCTACTGTCGATGGAAGGTACGGAGAGTGCAGCATGCCAGCCATGGCTAACGCATGCATGTGCATAGCGAACGAGATAAGCGAGAAGGAGGGACGCAAGACAATCAGTCCGGAGCATATCATTGCGGCTTTGAAGGTGTGTGTGTGTGTGTGTGGTTTTGTTGCGGTGTCACTTGATGCTACTTGACGCGAATCTAGTCGCTGGGATTTGAGGATTACATTGATGAGATACAGCAAGTGTATAATGAGACGCAAAAGTCGATTCGAGTGAGTTGCGATGTGCGTTTTTGGGTGAGCTGTGTGACTGATTTGCATGGCAATGGGGTAGCAAGAGAGGGAACGAAGAAACTCGAAACTAGAGCATTCGGGTGTCACAATGGAGGAACTGAAACGCAAGCAGGAGGAGTTGTTTGCGAGTGCTCGTAGTCAGATGCAAGGGCCGCCGAGTTCTGGTGCTGCTCCTGGCGGTAGTAGTGGTGGTGGTGCGTCGTTGCCTGTAGTACCTCTTTCCACAGCTGCGCTTCCTACAGCTCCATTACCAGCGATACATTTGCCGGCGACGTTACCTCCGCCGCCGATTGCTCACCTGCCACAATAGTTTAGTAGTATAGTTGGTAAATCTTTACAGTAAGTAGTTTGCTGTGTAGCGATCTAGTCTGTAGTAAATAGATAGTCTTGCTCCATAGTACATTTATAATCTTCATTAACTTGCATCTGTGGAATAATTATATGTGTAGGTATTTTGTGTTTTGTGGAAAAGGAAAGACATACATGTACTAATACTAGAGTACAAGCGTGTGGTGAGATTCACGACAGAGCTCATCCGTTCAAATGTGTCTGTTATGCCACATTTACGACCCGCTACTAAACCCACCCATGACAACATATCTCTATCGCTGCTCAGCCATGCTTCTCAAACCAGTCCCGGTCCCACCCACCTGACAGACATCACATACTGTGCATAAACGTCCATTGAACTCTGGCTTATATGATGCTTGACAAAAAGGGCATGCCGTCGTGGCTGATCCTCGGTACATAGGCGTGTAACTAATACCGCAGACTACAAATGGATTGTACTGGTCGTAATCTAGCGCAACTTCATCTGTTGGCGATTTTTCGCAAAGAACTTGGTACTTGCGAGCCTGTGAGGATGGATGGGCGTGAGGATTAGTAAAAAAAAAACCGTTCGGGCAAGTCAGTGAAACACGGGCATACCTGCACAGCGATTTGAGACGGTGGTGCTAAATCCAACAATCGACGAATGAATATCAACGCGGTGGCAAAATTCTTCACTTTCAAATTTGCTGCAAATGCGGATCGTAATGCAAGTTGCAAATGAGCCGGTTGAAGAGCACTATGTGTGAAATACGCTGCTAATTCTAGCGCCCTTTTTGGTGGTCCGTCTGCGGGCAGTTCCCTGCGACTCAATTCAATCTTCAGACCCATTATATATTCTCGGCATACTGTAATCAGTTGTTGGACCTGGCCACATTTCATAACGTTAATATACTGGAAACACGAGAACAGATCGTTTTCAAATGACTTGCCTCATCGAGCTCCGCCCTCTTTCCAACAACTAGAAGCAGAATCGACTGTAGGATTGCCTTGAAGGCAGTTACAGCATCACGGAAACTACCAGCCGTAGTCAGTGCATAAGCATCCTGCAATCGAGAGAGAATAGACTGTAAAGACAAGGACAAATATGGTAATAATTTACGGTGGTCTTCATCCCACAATCGATGTATCGGGAACGCTAATGGTGGTGCTGACGGATTACAAGTCAGGTAGGCTCGTGAGGATTGCCAAATACTGAAGAATAGTGGTTTTAGTGGTGCAAAACTCATTGCACAAACTTGACGGTTGAGCAGCTGAATAGATTATGGTACGAGGGGTGGCGGGGTGGGTGAGCATCAAACTGTACACACCAGCGTTTTGGATAACGAACACACACCTGCATAGCAGTCTCAAACGAGCCAGCAGCAACATGATCGGCTGCTAATGACGAATTGCGTATCCATATCTCGTTTACAGAGGTGCCATGAGTCGGAGGAGTGAATACAACTAGCTCGGTACCTGGAACACTCGGCATAGCAGCAACATCATCTATATACATATCTATCTCGGAATCTAGATCCCACCCTTCACCTTCTGCTGGATCCCCACCACCGTTCGTTTTGGCAGTAGCGGTAGCGGTAGCAGTAGCAGAGATACCGGCATCTGGATTCTTCTTCTCACCACCAACACCATTGAGTTCTGGCATATCCAAGTCATCAACATTGCCCCAGTCTCCCGCTACATCAGCCACGGTCTCATCATCTAATATCATAGCAGCTGATACGGTATTAGTGTTCTCTTTTTGGAACAATCCTCCCTCAAAAAATGACCTGGATACAGTGAGACGTGGCCAAGCCTGATCGGCATGTCGAAGGATAGGGGTTGGAGGTTTGAGCAGTTCCGCAGAAGGTGGTAACATTGGTTGGGAGTCCTCTTTCCCAGCTGCTGCCAAGATCGCGTTCGCTTCATCTGTCAATCCATGCGTCTGAGCAGCCAAATAGGCCAATGGAACTAACCGTTGTTGAGTGGTGCATAAGTTACGTAGGGAGAACAGAAGTTGGTAATGTAAGTGCAATACTCTGCTTACGTTGATGAACTTCCTTCAACAGCTTGACCTCCTCTTGTACATCCCCCAAGTACATGGAATTGTTGAACCGAGACATGGTATCACCACGAGCCTCGGCGATCTTGAGCATTTTTTTCAACTTTGTGGTATCGCCTGTAATCAAATACAAGAACGACAACTTGTCAAATTGCTTTACTCGTTGATAGGCCATCTCGACCAGCTACGAGATGGCAAGGCGTCAGAGGAAACGAACACCACAGAACCCGTGCAGGTAACGACCTACTCGGTGATTGCCTTGCCTCAAAGCTTCTGTCGCCAGCAGATTCCAACATTCCTCCTTGTCTAGAGTCTTTGCAACATCTTCAGCCACTTCCAAATTACCACATTCTAGAGCCAGTTCAAATCGTGTTTTGGGATCTTTGACAAAATGTAGAGCCACCTAAGTTCTGACGCTCAGTCAGTAAAGTAGTCGTCACACCGCGCGAGGACGTGGGGGGGGGGCCATGCTCACCTCTGGATAACCCTTTTTCTGAAGATATGCAATGATAGATTGGCCCACCAAATTCGATGTTCGGATTAGATGCAAAACTTCATCATAATTGCGTCGGACAAGTGCCAATTTGAATCGATATTCTGTAGGATCTGTGGCAATGACTCGAACTTTGCCGTCTCGGTCCAAGCAGTACACACTCTTGCCCTTTACTCGAGTCAAATACACAGGTTGCTCCAATGTCCGGATGATGCCATTATCACTAAAAAAATAAAAATAAAAAGTTGTCTGATGTTACTCATTAAGGAACTGACGGTCATGGAGATTACATACCCTTGCGGTAACGCATATTTGATATGATTGAGAGTTGTATACACGAAAACACCAATCTCATCCCAAGCACCACTTTTGATCTTCATTGTTTCATGTATCAGGCAGGTTTGCTCCAAGTTTTTGGTGGCAACAGCAATGGTGTGTTTACTCAGCAATGCCACCATAGACATATCTGGAGACCAAACAGCGTATCGGACACTATTGACATTCAATTCAGCGACAGATGATTTCAACTCTGTATCATAGAGTATGACTGAAGTTGGGGTGGTAAGAAGGATGGTTTTAGTGCCTGCATAAAATATGTCATTAACAGATATTGGCAGCTTGAATTGTTTTGTGACCTCATGTTTCAGGTCTTTGATCAAAATTTGCTACGTCCAAGAAGGGTGAGGGGAACCGATGAACAATCAAGGACACTCAAGGAATTCAAGTATACCTGGTGCATCTTGTCAAGAACCGCGAATCTATTCCTTGCTACAAAGACAGCCGCCTGACCAATGTCTCTCTTGGATCCGCTGGCTTCCCTTATATCACTAGAGGAATCTTTTGGCAGATTATAGAGCTCGTAAGTTCCACCATCGAGATTCTAGAGAGGGGTGCAGTGAGTGATCTGGATAGCAAATCATGGGTTGCATCGAGATGGGGGGGCTACACGTACTGAGCAAATGAGTACGGAGTGCTCAGCAGGATTATAGGACAGTGTTTTTGGTGGGGTAGCAGACCCAACTGGCGTTTTTCGAACTTTGAGTAATGGCGTATCGTTGGAGTTTGTGAAATCGTGCTGTCGAATTATGGAATCTTTTAAATAAAATAACAGATTTTGATGTACGGCATGGGCAGGTCTTTCCCGTTCCAACTTGAAAACCATTAGACCAGAATCGTGACCTATTCGTTAAGAGCAAGTAAAAGCAATTTGTACAAGTGAGGGAAATGTTTGGAATGTGGGCGGAGGGTACCTGCAGCAAAAAGGTTCAACTCTGGATGAGCAGCCATGATCCAAAATCGATCGTTTTCTCGTCTAAAAGTCTGTAATACGACTCTCTTTGTCATATCCCAGATTCTTATGGTTCTATCTTCTGAATCACTAACAATCAACTCCTGTCTTGGGTGGAAGATGACACAGGATACATTGTTAAAGTGGCCCCTGCATGTATCCACTTCCCATGCCTTTGTTTCTACAGTTGTAGCGTGCTTTCAGCAATAAAGCGGTAAAAAGGGCAGGTGGCAGCGACAAGATGTAGGGGTAACATACATACCATTCATCCTCCACAGCTTGACCTGTCTATCATCAGCACCTGAAACGATAAGCGGTAGATTTGGGTGAAATGAGGCCCAGTTGACGCCACGATCGTGACCTTCGAGTACATATTTCACAATGGCGTCAGTTCCCCCAAATAAGTCAGCTTGATGGGGAGTCCGATGAAGCTCATCAAGGGATTGTTGGTGAGGAGCAGCATGCTTCTTCCGCAAACCTATCAGCGACAAAGAATGCCTTGAATGTCAGCTTGGTGGGGGGGGGTGGTGGTGATCGTACAGGACCATGTGCCGTACCGGATATGTCCCAGACGCGGACAGTTTGATCGAGGGAGGCGGACACTACCAGATCTTCTTTTGGATGGAACTGGGCACACATTACATAATGATTATGGCCAGTTAATATGGATATACAATTCCTAGATTGCCAATTCCATATTCTAATGGTTTGATCATCGGAAGCAGATATGATCCAAGGATGTTCGTGATGGAAGAAGACGGTTCGAATGTAATCCAGGTGGCCATTTAGAGTGAACAAGCATCGCCTTAGTTTCCAGTTCCACAGCTTAATCTTGTAGTCATCACCTCCAGACACGAACAAGGGTTGAGTAGGGTGAAAGGCTATACCACGTACAGGACCTGTGGAGGGGGGTTGAGGGGCGATGAGAGGTAGTCGGTATGGCAGGACGAGTGGCAAGTAGAGCAAGGGCGGCAAGATGCAGCGCTGAGTGGTGAGCAATTGTGGATATTTCCGGGGTTGATGTGCACTTCCAACAGGAATGAGCAATGGGGATATATCCTCGTTGTAAGGGGGAGCACGTGGAGCGTAAGGATGAATTGGCTAGGCATACCTTCATGCTCATCGAACCTGTCTACCAGGGAGCCCATCTTGTAATCCCATAGTTGAATGGTTCCATTGTGAAGACTTGCCAGTATCCAGGGCCGTTTCGGATGGAAGCAGAGACCCTTGACTCTGTTAGACTTTGTCTCGAATTTGGACAGCAGCAGGCCGGAGTGCTGGCTACTTGTGGCCATCTTTGTGCCTTTTCGAGGCTGCACTGCAATACACTGCACTAGAGTGTTTGGTGGGCCATGCTCGTGCCTCGTGCCTCGTGCCTCGTGCTGGCCACGGCCACGGCCAAGGCCACAATGGACGCAGGGCGGACCGGCCGGGCTCCCACTGAGGCCTAGCAGGAGGGTCATCCAGCACCCGACCGGCCGACCGACCGACCGACCGAGACCAACCAACCGATCAGCCAACGGCACAAAGGCTGCCCGAGACCCATGCGAGCCGCCTAGCCGCCATCATGTACCGTCCTCCTCATCCCAATGCAACCACCAGCCACCGCCCGCAGCAACCAACCAACACTGGCAGTCTCTTGGGAAAGCGCCCTGCCACTTCCTTCGCTGATCACGCCAATGTCAAGAGAACCGCCTACGAGGTATTCCGTTCTTATCTGCCAACCAACGGCAGTACATAAACCCTTTCATATCGGATACTTTGTATCCTTCTGCTGCCCATCCTCTAACCCATCATCAATCCAGCCTCCTGCCGAACCGGCCAACGATGACGATGAGTTTGGAACCATCGACGACGCTGAAATGGAGACATTTGAACTCGTCATGTCTCAGCAGAATCCCGCTTACACCCCCCAATTACAACGACCGCCTCCCTTTTCCCATCGTCCTATGACTGCTACTTCTACTGCTACTGCTACTGCTGCCGCTACTGCCGCCGTTGCTAATGCGAACCAACCCCAGAGACCAAACACTGCCGCACATGGACCACTTGGGCATCAATCTTATCACCCACCAGTCAATGCTGGTCATCTGCATCTGGCCACTGGAGACCCACACAACCAGCTACCCACAAACATAAACCACCAAAATCTGCCCAATACGAACCTCAATCCTCAGACTCATCATAGCATCGGGATCCTCAGTGCAAGCCTGCAACCCAATCAATACAATATCGATGCGCCAAACAACCCCAGTATGAATCAGAACCATCACGCTACAAACCCCGCACTGACCATGAATCAGTCAAAGGGTCGTGGAGACAGTGCTGTGCCTACATCCCAAATCAATCATGATCACCATGACATCGTTGCTATAGCTCATCGAGCCCAAGATGTTAATCTTTTGACCAAGCAGATTGGTGAATACCGAACCGAGATCGCAAAAGTAAGACATATCCTACGTTCCCAAGGTATTTCCCCAACCCACCCAACTAAGTCTGCGGACCTAGCTTCGTCAAGAGAATGCGGATTTGGGTACCAAAAATAAGCATTTAGATGCAGAAATTTTGACCAAACTAGGAGAGGCATCAATGGTCAGAACCAGCATGACTCGAGTAAGTTTCTTGTGCAAGTATCGTGCTTAGTGCTGCCTCGCCAATACTTTGCACTCCAGATGGAACAAGAGAATAAAACTCTGAAAGATCAGTTGAGGGACCACCAAGTCAAGTCCTTAAGGGAAATGGACGCTATGAAGAAGGAGTTGGAACTCCAAGTAAAGGAGCTACAAGCCAAGTTCCTTTTTGCAGTGAGTTGCAATCAAACCTACACAGTGGCATCCCTTTTTCGCATCCCTAGAAATTATGCCAATGGCAGGAGCATGAAATGAAGGCTCGCGAATACGACAAGACTTGTGCCACTGCCCCGGCCCCGGCTCCGGCTCCATCCACATCACCAGCAAAAGCTGATCCCCGTGATAAAGGTATCTGGCCGTTGCACTAAACAATGCGAGACATTATGACCTTCTTATTATTCCTGCTTTCTAGTAAGATTCCCAAGTATGGCCTCATTCACGTCTTCACCAAAAATTCCCAAACGCGAACGTCCTATCATGTTGAATACTGCGACAATGACGGATTATTCGACAGAGCACGCAAAAAGTGGACATGGTGCGACGGCGTTCTCCAGGGAGCACCCTGAAGAGTGCCTTCCAGCTGCTGGTTGGGATCGCTCATCCCAAATCGCTGTATCTTTTGAGCACGAAAATGTCTTGGTATGTCGAGTCGTGATCCGAGCCAAGCTTGCCCGCTAATGATATCGCTTCTGTTGTAGTTCCTTCGGCAGTTACTCGCAGGGCCATGTAATGAGGAGGGAGAGGCCATATTTCAACACGGCATATTGCGACGATTATCCCTCCCTTGTATGTTGTTCTCATGCATGGTTTTGTCACATTCAACTTCCTCACCTTGTGCTCTGTGTGTATACTTAGCTACCGTGAGCACAGAGTTTGCAAATACGTATACCGCAAGGGTCGCGGCATTGCTCGAGAATGTCTGGAAACTGGTCAATAATATGACGTTGTCTTTAGCTATACTCCTGCCGTCATTGGATTGGATGCTGAAATCTCTGTTACAGCATAAAGTGGTATGTAACTGCTGCATTCGCCTCAGCCCTGCGTTTTTTTCGCTCAAGTGTCCTTGTCTTCATCAGTACACCCCTCTGTCCTGTCTCTGTTTCGTGCTACGACTAGTTCTTATCCTGAATCAGGATTGTCGGAGGGCTGTGACGAATATTTGTAAGTCTTTGCGTGAGATAGCCCCGCCCCCAGCACTGACTGGCGTGGTCCACCGTTCGACTTAGCTAATGACATAGTGGCGAGTCTGCTACGCATATGGAGTTTAATGATCCCCGTTGCCTATGGCGGCTCAGAAATGGTCGATGTGGATGTGGCTTTTCTGGGGTCCAATGTGTTGGATTGCTTGAGAGTCTTGGCTTATGAAGCAGCACCTCTGGTGCTGCGTAGGTTTGTCAGCTCATAAACTGCCTGTAATATTACCGGTTGACCAAGTAATTTATTTTGAAATTAGAGTTCGCGATACAATATCTGCCAGTATGGTGCAAATGTGTCTGGACGTCAAGCAGCCGGCTAGTATCCTGATTCGAACGGTTGAATTGCTTACCCTGCTTGCCCAAGGTCCGTGACGCCTAGATCTTCTCCAATATGTCGCTATTTAGTCTTTCACCGATAGATCGAGAAACCTTTGATGCACTGTTTCAAGATACCGTCATTGTAGCCTCTTCAAGGCGTTCAAGTGTGCTTGACAGGTTGTGCACACTTATGGCTTACAGTCCCACGGATCTCGGTATGACTGAAGCTGATGCCTGTACGTTGTACGGCGCCATCCTACACCAGCTTCTAATTGTGTCCCTGCGGTATAATCATGTTCCGCTGAGAATTGTTGGATACCCGCAGGTGTGTCGTTGTAATGTTGCTGGTTCCTCAACAAAGGTCATCCATGATCTGACAAGGTCTGTATTCTCTGGAGCATAGAACTTACGTCGCCTGGCCTCGTCCTTGTCGTTCGAGTTGGATTTTATTCTCGGCCTTGCATCGTTTTCTGATATGTCGAGTCTACCACCCACTACACCGGCTAGATTGCAACTAGTCAGATCGCTAGTGGACTTATTCCATACGTTGCTCTTCGCTACCCGGCATACTATAGCCGAACTACCTCTAGACACGCAGCAGGCAATCGTATCTTGCATGGCCAAATTGTGTATTGGTGCCCCCGATGTACCAACATTCGAGGATGTTGCATTTTATGCAACGGACATGCTTAACAATGTTCTAGCAGCCACAAGTGATGGTAAGCGATAGTAGTTCGAGTCAGTTATTTCGTGACAAATGCTTTGGACATGTTTGTGGTAATTACATTTCTAGACATACAACGAATCAGTATTAATCGATTTAAACATCTATCACTAATCATTGCAGCTCATTCTATTTCGCGGGAAAAGACGGTTGATTGACATTGGAGAAATAATGCATAGAGTACTTACTGTATGTGTGAAACCCACACGACGCAATGCCCTGCAGCTTGCAAATAATAAGACAACCTTTCACAATTGATGCATGTTAGACCTCCTTCACCTTACAGTCGGGAGGGGCTACATACCTGACTACCATTCATCAGGAGGAACGGCAGTCCAAGCAGCATACAACCATGGAGGAAGCATGTACTCCTGCACAATATCGCGCGTCAAGCATTATGAATGGATGTTGGCATTCATCTGCCGCCTACTATTCCTATCCCGTTGCACAATAACTTGCGGTTGCGGCTGTAAATCTTGAACAACTCCAACAGGGTGGACATGGAGTACCGGAGAAGTATCACTCTTCAATCTCCAGATAGTGCTCTGAAATATATGGTGAGACATATGAGCCATGGACAAAGAATATCCTGAGATAAAAACGCAAACACATACCTAGCTGTGCATCAGGGCAAAATGAGGTTGCCTGAGAAGGCCAACCAGCCCCGTCATCATCCTAATGATAAATAATCATTACGGGCATTGAATTATCAGATTATCACTCGATCCAACAAGGGCTTTCCATCGAGTGATATATGGCATACCCGCTACATCATTGACCCTTGTAGTATCGCTCACCACACCAGATTGTTGGCGAACTTGATTTGCCAATCCACTATGAAAAGTTGCTGAGCGACAATTCACAACAACGTACCGAGTTCTGGTTACCACTTGGGTAAAGTCGTCGCGCCTTTTAACCTTGTACCCAGTTGCCGCAGTCGATAAAACGGATGATGGTATATGTATATGTTATCTTATATGCGGCTGTCGTAGCTTTCCTGAGTACGAGAGAAGAAATATTACACGAATCGATGTATTCAAAATCATTACGAAGCTCCCGGTAATTACGAGGAGCTCGCCATAGGCAACGCAAACGGGGTGGTTCTTTATGTGCGAAGTTTCGACTGTTTCTGTCATCGACTAAACCCACAAGATTTTGGGTGACTGACAAAAGAAATCCGAAAAGATTCCGTTCCCATCAGCACCGCCCTCGCCTGGAATTAGAAGGCTCTGCGACATCGTTTCTTCCAGAGGTGGAGGAGCTGGACAACGGTGCAAGATCGTTTTAGTCCTATAGTATGTCGCTCGTATTGCCAACCTCTATTCTGGCTAACAACGACCAGGAGACAGCATATGATAGAGATATTATCCTGCGAGGCAACGACGGTAGACTCAAGCGAGTCTACGAGCGATATACATGCTATGACACGCAGTATAAATTTGCATTCGGATCGCATTAGTCTCTTTGTAATTTTACGGACCGGCAGGCTAGTATGATTATAGCCCCTTTTCTTCTTTCCGTGAATATGACCTAGATACCCATAGACAGGGTCCGAGTCTATGTGTCCCTGTTGTGTGCGTGAGTCAGCTTCACTCTATGTGAGAAAATGATAGAGCCTTGGAGGAATCAGCTGGTTGCTTCACTAAAAGAGCGGGATGCTCGAGAGCGGGACGCATTTGAGCCCGTATTTGCTTCATGTGCGTATTTTCTTTGGCCATACAGATGGTTTGGAATTGACAATGACATGAGTTGACGGATTCATTGAGGTTCATAGACAGTGACCTTGCTCGGAGAGCTCATGCGGCCACTAAAAGACTGGAAGAGCTAGAAAAGCTAGTCGCTACACTACGAACGGAGTTGGCTGAAGCCGTGAGGGTCAATGAGTCGGCCAAAGCATTTGGGTATGTGTCGCACATTTGATTACAGCGATCGAGTCTATTAGATAAGAGCCTCTCTGAAGTTTATTCAATTTGAACCCTCAATATTGTCCAGATCTCCGGAAGCTCAGAAAAGATTACAAGATCTAGCGTCCCAAGTTGCTAGCTTTAAAGAGGAGAAGGCTGAATTGTACAAGACTCAATCTCAAAATGCTCAACGGTTGTTGGAATTATTGGACACTGCTAAAAAGCAAGAGGACGTCATAAGAAATCTCAGTGCTGCGTATGTCCTGTCACGACTTGAGTGCATGTATGATGGTTTCACATCTTTAATTTGAACCTTTCTGAAATCTAGAAATCAGAAGCTGTCCTCCCGAGTCGACAACCTCACACTCAATAGAACTGATAACCTACGCCTTGTCAAAGAAAAAGATAACGTCATACAGATAATACGTGATGAACTCGCAGCTCTACATCTTGAACTTGTACAAAAAGATCAGCAGACGATTGAGAGCACCCATAGAATCAAGACATTGGAAATGGAGAACGCGTCCTTGGTTACCAGATATATGGAGCTGAAAAGCGAGCAAGCTGCAAAAATGAACGAGGCTAATGAGTTTGTTGAAACGTACGCTATTCCCTCATTCATATTACTTTGGTGGTGCAAATATTAGATGAAGCTCTGGTCAATGTAGAGCGTTGAAGACGAAGATGGCGGTGTCTTCTCAGTCGTCCGCTTCTGACATTGGAAAGGAGTTGTCAGATAAGTACGTCTTGAGATCCAACAAGGCCTTTTCTGCCACTTAGCAAGACGAGTACAAATGTAGGATAAACTCTAATGTCCGAGTAAGGTTACCCAATGCTGTTGCGAAACGAGTCGTAGGTATTGGCTTTATAGTGGTGCTGATTTTAGGACTCTAATAACGTTTAGCTGCGGTCTAGACTGCACACGATGCAGACATAAACTCAATAACAGTGAGTCCTGACGGGTCCATGATTGCAACAGGATCCAGTGACAAGAAGATCTTGGTGTTTGACGCAAAGACTGGTACGTCATCGTTTGAGGAATATCTTGTTTCTTACTGCACGACTTATGTCCTATTGCTAGGATCAACAAAACTGACGTTATCGGGATCGCTACAGTCCGTCATGTGCGTCGGATTTAGCAAAGCGAGCGACTTGGTGTTGGGAACTTCCAATGATCATACAGTCAAGATCTGGGCGTTGAATACCAATCGACTCAAGGTTTGGCCTCCGTTTCTTCTACCAGAGTTGGAAGGCTGACTTATATACTGTGCCTAGCACACGTTGACGGGCCATATTGGGAAGGTCTTTGCTGCCAGATTTGCAGATTCTAGTCGAGTCGTAAGTTACACATCATGCTGTCTCGGCCATCGGCTCTTGCCTTGCCCGTAACTAACTCGCTTGGCACAAGCTCAGGTGTCTGGATCACACGATCGAACTATCAAGTTATGGGATCTGACCAGAGGTTACTGTGAGTGTCCACTATTATCATGCTCGATTTTTGTTCCGATCTTTTCACAGATTTGGACCTCTGTGTAGGCACCAAAACGATCTTCACTCTCTCAAGCTGTAATGATTTGACGCTAATGGACGATGATGGGTAAACTGCATCTGCACATACTGGGCTCCTTGCGAGCATTAATCTCGGCATCTGCAACTTCTTTTTAGCTCGATGATTGTTAGTGGACATTTGGATAACAATATACGAGTATGGGATTCAAGATCAACCAATTTGATACATGAAATCACTGGACTACATTTTGGTCAAGTGACTGGAGTTGAAGTCTCACCAAGTATGGGCTTGTCGGACGCACTGCGGTAACATTTTGGGCAACCCAAATAAAATTGCTCGGTCCACGCATAGATCGAAATTGTTTGCTCTCAACTTCAAGAGACAACACACTCAAGTTGATTGACCTGCGAAACTATGAAACTGTGATGACATTTACGTACGCTATCGGTGTTGCTGCAGACAGATTGATAAAGTCTGACAAGTCACACCTCATGTAGCCATGAGAATTTCAAAACGGGTATGAATTGGGCGAAATCGTGTTTCGGGTATGAATCTTGTTCATCAAGACTTGACAATCAATCATGCTATATCTCTCACGCGAACACAACAATAAAGTCCTACAGGTACATATATTTGTTCGGGATCATTAGATGGCACTGTTTTTATATGGGACGCTGATACTGGTCGTGTTGAACGGACATTGAGGGAGCACAGGTACGGATGGTGATGGGCAGGCACCCGAAATGAAAAGCTTTCTGAAGATGGCCGCACATAGATCAGCCGTTTGTGGAACAAGTTGGAGTCCGTTGGGAGACAGTACCATCTACACCGCCGAAAAAGACAAGACCCTGCTAATTTGGAAATGAATGATAAATTTTCGTGTTTCAATATCTGTAGCGCTTTATAGTCTTGCACAAACAGTCATTTGCATGCTTTCAGCCTTTGTTCGTTGCACCGGAAAGATTGACGCAACTCGGCGCAGGGGGCTGCCGTCATTTACAATGGAATCCGGGATGGACAACCTGTAATCAGATGTTCCCTTTAGGTACTGACATATTTGTTTTAAGCCTGAATAGTGCCGCTGTGTTGGCTTGCTGCAAAATCGCGACATTAGGTTTACAGCAAAGCTGATGTCAGGTCTTGTTGTGTTAGCGAGATAAGAGAGCATGCCTACACATGATCTGTATGATTCAGTGTATGGCTTCTCCTGCTCTTAATGGAGCATAA